>JAEQBH010008394.1:0-91150 GCA_016808115.1 Tetrastigma voinierianum
GGAACAAATTAGATCCAGATTTTGCTCTTACATTTATTTTTGGTTATTTCATGTTATTCCAATTCTCATTTTTAGCTAATAAATTAGATCTATTATTCTTTCTAGATCAAACTTTTCATTATCATTCTCTTTTAATCCAAATAGCATAGAACTCGTGAGTTGGGGTAATTGATTTACTTTTTTAATTTCGCTTAACTGTGGAATGATACCTGACTTACATTCAGATTTTACTATCAGGAGTGACTCAGGCACTTGCAAAGGTCATGTATCAAACCCCAATTTTTAAACTTCTAAACAATCAAGAAGATCTATTAATCGCTTCAATTTATCCAAAGTGACATGGGTGCAAGAGAATTATAATGCTCTTGTAATCATGAATTTGAGGGTTTCAGCCTATATAGAAAAGGCAAATAAGAACATAGACATCAAGCATCTTTGAAAATGTAAGTAGAGTATCGTGACAACCCAAAATGGCATTCTTCTAAAAGCAAAATATCATATGGGCATGTGAAATGTAGTTTTCCTGGTCCTCAGTGCACAGCAATTTGGTTATATCCAGAATATCCATCAAGAAAACATAAGTGAGGATGTCCTGCTAACCTATCTAACATCTAATCAATGAAAGGCAAGGGAAAATGATCTTTCTTGGTTGCAGTATTCAATTTTCTGTAAACTATACACACCCTCTATCCTGTCACAGTCCTTGTAGGAATCAGTTCATTATTTTCATTTATGACCACAGTGAATCCTCCCTTCTTAGGGACCACATGAATTGGGCTTACCCAAGTGATTAGTGCCCAAAAAGTGCTATTTTGAGTCCTATTTAAGATAGGTTTTGAGTGCTTTTTGCGTACTAATCATATTAATTAAGTCGATTGACATGTGCAGGTCCATTAGTACTACTAATTTTGTTTCGAGGTTGTTTTGGCAGTTTTAGAGAGCCTTCGTGGAACCTCCACCAACACTTCAAGCTTGACATCGTAATTGTCGTTGTATGTCAGTTCAGATGACTTCTCGACGATTTCATCAAGCCCGATAAGAAACATCGAAATGAAGTGAAGAAATGTGGTAATGGAGGATGCGTAAGGCGCGCATGGGAGAATTGGCATTTTTGCTATGGCATAGCGAAATTTTCGTAGGGATTGCGAAATTTTCGCAATGGTAGCGAACATTTCGCAATCCTAGCGAAAATTTCGCTATGCCACATTTTCGCTATGATAGCGAAATTTCGCTATCATAGAGAAAATTCACTATCATAGCTTAAAATTCCTCGCTATTATAGTTTAAAATGAAGATAGCGAAATTTGAATTTTCTATGCATTAAGAATTTTCACATGACAGCGGTTCTCTCTATGATAGCTAAATTTCGCCATCATAATAAAATGTGGCATAGCGAATTTTTCGTAGGGATTGCAAAATTTTCGCAATGGTAGCGACATTTCGCAATCCTATAAAATTTCGTTTATGCTACATTTTTCTCTATGATAGCTAAATTCTCACAATATAGAGAAAATTCGCTTATCATAGTTAAAATTATTGAGGCATAGCTTAAAATTAAATTCGTTATGTTTCAATTTTCATGATAGCACCATTATGCATAGAGAAAATCTTCGTCTCGCTTTTGTGATCCAAACGACCCCGCTTTGTGTAATTCCTTCGCCTCAATGTAATCATATTATATTGGTTATTTTGGTATTTCACATATTTTGTAAGGCTATATAAGCCACTTTATGGACAAATTGTAACCCTAACTTTCAATCAACTTTTCAATCCACGCAGCTTTTCACTTTTGTTCTAGTTTTCTCTCTTCTCCCTCTCTCCTCTTTCTTCATTTGCTTCCAAACACATCCTTTGGGATGGAAATCAAAGGATGTTTGTCTGCTTCCCAAAACCTTAAAGCAGAGGGTCATAGGTTGGTTAATGGTTTGGCTAAAAGTGTTCCTCCTGCTTTTAAACGGGAAGCAATGCATTTTTGTGTTTCCAAACTCTTAAACTAGGTTTAATGCTATTTAATGTATTTTCTTTTGGTCAATACTCAGCATGTTTTAGGTTCAAGCAAAGGTATTCTTACGGTGTATTACACCGATATTCATTAGATGTCATTTACGAGCCACTAAAATTAGGTTAAATGCTATATTTTCAACTGATGAAACATTAAATGCTCAGTAAATGCTTTGGTTCAAATAGGAATGTTTTTAAGGGTTGCTTTTTAAAGCTAAACAAAGATCCGGTTTTGGCAATGACTATATGTCATTTGCCCTAATGCGAGGAAATAACCCGAGACACCGCTTAACTCGTGATACCAATCTAGTGACCCAAGCCTCTGTCCCTTTCATCTTGTTTTAAACTCATTGCCGCTAACCTAGTGACAACAACACCCACACTTTTTAATGCAAACTAAAAATCCAAATGAAGCGCTTACCATTTCAAATCCATGATACAAATCATTTGTGGGTGATGAAACCCATCCCCAGGTTCGACCCTGGGAAAGCCGCCATAGTACTGCAGAGTCGACTAACGCAGTAGGAGGAAATTTAGGATACAAATATTATTGCTTGATTCATAATCACCCTACCGTGGTATCGAATCAAATGGCGCCATTGTCGGGATGGTGCTAAACTACATGATGATTCTGATATGTACTTGTAATCTTCATTACAAGTGTTGGTGGATCTTTTAACCCTTTTGAAATTCATTGTTTGGAATATCAAGTTTTTTTTTTTTACTGCCAGCTTCTACCGAAAGCGCTTTTATCATTACAAACATTTTATTATTTCGGGGTAACACTCAATCTTTTCGGGCAAGCTGTAGCTGTTCCTGCTTGGTCTTCTCAGATCACTGTGTGTTTATGCATCGATAGAGGGATAATAGGTAGACCCAGTTATTAGTGCACCAATTGAGCAAAGTCAGTGGAAGTCACAGGCACAAGTGAACAAATGGATCCCACCGAGGAACAAAGAGCCACCGCAAATTCCTATGAATCCAACAGCATACAAAGCCAACGAGGGACTACATACATCCTTTTGGGTGAGTGCACTCTTCCTCAGACATACCACCGCCGATGATGTGGTAGTGAGACCCTATCTCGTGCCCCGCTTCCAGCATTTCTCTCATATGGAATGGAGAATGAAAACCATACACCCACATAAGGGATTTGAGGAAGTGTGCATAACTTTAAGGAGGTGTAAACTGATATGGATTTTCGATGAAGTTAAAGGCATTCCCATTAACCTCAAGGATAAAGCCAAAATATGGCTGACCCACTCGAGACCAAGAACCATTAGGAAGCCGGGCAAGAGCTCAAGGAAAATTCTTAAAAATTCCTTCAAAGGCTCACAAGACCAACAATTTGAAGAGGCAAATCTACACGTTTGCTGCCCATGACAATGAAAGGTTCTATCAGTGCTGGGAGAGGTTCATGGAGACCATCACAGTCATTCACATCATTGTTTCCCGACACTCTGATGCTTCAGGAATCACTTCTATGGTGGTATGTCTCCTTGTACCCATGCGAAGCAATTACTAGAAACAATGTGGAGGGGACTCGAGCAATAATCTGATGAAGGCCATGGACTTTTTGAATATGTGGTTGAAACCTAAGGATGGGATGAGACAAACCCAAGGGAGGTGGGAGAAATGAGGCCTTCGTACCCCACCAAAGGAGAGGAATTCTTGCACTTTCTGAGGATATGGAGATGAAAGCAAGGATATCAACCTTAGCTAAGAAGGTGGAAGAGTTGGAAGGAAAAAGGCTACATGAGGTACTGGCAGTGACTGAAAATCCTGCACAGGCCAACCCATGTATCAACTACCAATCCACTGGCCACCCAGAAGAACACTGTCCAATTGCACCCTCAGTGAGAGATTTGATGTCAGAGCATGCCAATGTCGTGGGCCAATACAAGCCACAACCTAATGCCCCATATGGTAATACATATAATCCCAATTGGAGGAACCACCCTAATCTCTCTTGGCAGCCTAACCCCCCTGCTTATGTACCTCCTGGTGCCAAACAACAGTTTAGTTCCTCATCTCAACCACCGCCATCACCATCCTCGTCCCCTGTTGAATAAGCTATTTTAAATTTGAGCAAGGTGGTAGGTAATTTTGCCGAAGGGCAAAAGGAATTCAATGTACAATTGGCTCAAAGAATTGATATTGTGGAAAGAACCTTGAACAAGAGAATAATGGCTTGAAAGTAAATTTCTTAATCAGAAAATTGATAATCTACAGTATTCCATCACCAGGATTAGCAATTTGCTGGAGGTACAGGAGAAAGGAAGTTTCCCTTCCCAAACACTGCCAAATCCAAAGGGAGTCCATGAAATAGGTTCTTCCAGCAACTCAAGGATGGATGAAGTAAAGGCTATCATCACTTTGAGGACCTGAAAGGTGAAATCAGCAACCGCGCCCAAGATCAGCCAAGAAATGTAAAAGGAAAAGGAAGCCGAGCTTGAGAGAATAATACTCAGAGAAGATTTAATGAAGAAAAACATGCCCCCTCCATTTCCTCAAGCACTAAGAGGCAAGAAAAAAATCACAAACCAAGCTGAAATTTGGGAGGTGCTAAGGCAAGTGAAGGTAAATATCCCACTACTTGACATGATTAAGCAGGTCCCAACATATGCAAAATTTTTAAGGACCTGTGCACGGTCAAAAGAGGGTTGGGCATTGAAAAGAAAGCCTTCCTAACAGAACAAGTCAGGGCCATCATTATTCGCAGCAAGACCCCTGAAATACAAGGATCCAGGATCCCCACAATATCACCAACATTGGAGGAACTTGCATAGATAAAGCAATCGTTAGGACTGGGGCCAAAGTGTAAACCTACCGGCATATTCCGTGATATACACTGGGTTTAGGAGAGCTTTAAACCTACCAACATCACTCTATCATTAGCTGATCGATCAGTCAAAATTCCTAAGGGAATAGTTGAAGATGTGTTGGTAAAGGTGGACAAATTCTACTACCCAGTGGACTTTGTAGTGCTTGATACCGAACCAATCGCAATTGGGCCTAATCATGTACCAATCATCCTGGGAAGGCCATTTTTGGCCACTTCCAATGCGATAATCAATTGCCGGAATGGAGTCATGCAGCTCACATTTGGCAACATGACACTGGAGCTCAATATTTTTCACCTGAGCAACAAGCACAAACCAGCAGAAGATGAGAGGCAAGAATTTGATGAAGTCTGCTCAATTGGTCCAAGTGCAGGGAAACCTAATGCTCGAATACTGCAGGAAGAAATGGTGAAGAAAAGTGAAGCAGTTGAAGGGGAATTGACTGCACCAATCGCTCCTGCAGAGCCAATGATTCCCCCAACACCACTAAGTGGAAAGAAGCTCAACACAAAGGAGCTGAACATGAAGGCCAATGCAGCAAACAGTACTGGAGGCGTGAAGGAGCTCCTCCTCCTTGATCCTCCATGAATGGAACCAGAGCAGATGAGCTGGTTTGGTCTCCACTGAGACCAAACTACAGCTCAAAAATTTTGATTTTTAGCTTAATTTGGTCAATTTTCAGTTTATTCTATTTTTAATAATTTTCCTTATCTTAATTTTAATTAAATATAGAAATTTTAATTTTAGTAATTTTATTTTTATAGTATTTTTATTTTTATTTTTATTTTTATTTTATTTTATTTTAATTTAACTAAATTAAAATTTTGCTGTTATTTTTGCATACAGTTGGTGCAGCAAGGAATTTCACAATCATAGCAAATTCTATCCTCCGCCGGCTCAGCCTGCACAATCTGCCAAAACTGCTATGCGCAGACAAATCTCTTCATTGTCATTCCATTCCCACCTCTGAGCCTCCCCTACCGAGAGCCCCCTCTGTGCCCTGAGCTTGCCCTGCACCGCCGACAGACACGCCGACGCCGCATCGCGGCCTACCACGCCGATTTTCGGACGCGAGACCAACACCTGGACTTTTTACTCGAAATTTTTTTTTTTTTTTAAAAGCCAACTGGCACTGGGTTATGGCCCACATCTTATAACATAATCCCCAATATTATATACATATAATCGAGTCCCATTTGGCTAAATACAAAAACTTTACTTTTACATTACAAATCGTAGCACTAACCTACATGTAGTGAACCCTTACAAGTGTGTCGCCCACCGTATGCGGATGTTTGCTGCCGCCTTTCCTTGTACCTACACGGATTAAAAACCCGTGCTGCTTTACGCTAGTGGGAAGCATATCTTATAACTTATACTCGATGCATGCATTTAGATCGACCATGATAAACTTATAAATCAAATGTAGAGCATCAAAATCATCATGAAATTCATATAATCCAAATGGGCACTGTGTTAAATCATATTCAGAGTAAACTTAGACATATACAATGGCAAGGCATCCAATTCATCTCTTTTATATGACTCATGATTTTCTCTGATTTCAGGTCGTTCACTCGTGTCATCAAAATAATTTCGCTCTATTCGTAATTTCGTGACTTTTAATGTAATGCTTATGTCTCCCATGTGATCCATATTTATACTTATCTCGCATTCCTTAAAACGGTAATCGAACTTATACTTATAACAATCTTATACTTACTTCAATCTCCCGTAGGAGCTTACGTAACTCATAATTATCCTACTAAGTTTACACTGTTTCTGGGGTACCGTAGGTATCACAGAGAGATTACGAATTTATACCTGATTTTGGCGGAACTTAATCTTTATACGGGAAATACCCGTAAGTACTACTTGGATCAAATGTCTATTCCATAACAACTTGTGTTGGTATCATATCCCAACAAGTCCAGCTTAATATACCTATACTCATACGGAGTACCCGTAGGTACTACATGCAGTTTATCCTTATCCGAGTTTATACCTTATGATACCGTAGGTACTGGCGTAAAACTAATCAGATATAGGAGCAATCTGTGAGGTACTGTAACTTATATTAGTACTGTGATCTTATACTCTGTACTACGCAACCTATCCTTGTCTTAATGGATCTTCTACCAGACATGCAGTTTATTCTCGTATTTCGATCTTATCCCTGCATGATTTGGAGCATATACATGTATTTCGTGATTTTATACATGTATTATTGTGGTAACTTTATACATGTATTTCAGATTTTATACATGTATTACAGAACTTATACATGTATTTCAGATTTTATACATGTATTACAGAGTATATACTTGTCTTACAGAACTTATACTGGTCTTACGGAACTTATACTGGTATTTAGGATCTTATACGTGTGTTACAGAACTTATACATGTATTTCAGATCTTACATGTATATTACGGAACTTATATTTTTATCTTAATAACTTATAGTCAAGGTAATGTGACTTATTCTCGCCTTACGTATCTTATACTTGTTTTACGTGAACTGGATTCTTGTATTTCGGATCTTATTCTTCAAGGGCTGCACTGTAGGTACGATAAGCCTAACAGCATCAGATCATCTCATATACAAGGCCTGAGTGTGCATTTATACAAATACTTTATTACTAGTCTTTCTGGGAGGTACAAAAGTCACGACCATTATAATGTAAGTGAATTGTGAGGGATGATCGACTTATACTTATTTTTCGATACGAGAGTACCCGTAGGTACTACTGGACTTAATCAGATACAGGACCTATCAGATACAGAACTTATCAGATACAGGAGTACCCGTAGGTACTACAGGACTTATTCAGATACAAAACTTATCAGATACAGGAGTACCCATAGGTACTACAGAACAGATCAGATACAGACAGAACTTAATCAAATACAGGAGTACCCGTAGGTACTACAGAACAAATACAAAGGTACCCGTAGGGTACCATTAACATATACGAGGTACCCGTGAGGCATATCTCGTGATCTTTACTATATTCATTTCTTTATTCTTATTCATCATTCGTAGTCTTATCATATAATTGTTATACGGCCTAGACTAGTAATACCTAATGAGTAGGATACACAAGACAATAAGTACCTCGAAGGTACAACATAGACGAGTGCCGTCGCGACTAATCGTGAGAGTACCGGCACTAATGCCAAGACGACGAGAGTGCTGTCGCGACTAATCGCAGAGTACCAGTACAATGTGCCGGGTCGCCAGAGAGCGCTGGTCGAGACTATTCAGAGTACGCGAAAGTACTAATGTGCCAAGACGATCGTCAGAGCGCCGTCAAAGACTAAATCGAGCGATCATACTAATGTGCCAAGCACGATCGTAGAGGCCGTAATATTCAATAACTGGTCTTGTGCAATTTTACAATTACATGAGTTCAATAAATTACTATCTTATAACAGAGGCATTCATAGCCACATTTTGTGTTTATGACATATTGTCATTTCAGGTTCATATTTCATATTTCATCTCATATTCATAGTTCATGCCTATTCCATATGGCATTTCAGATACTTGTACGATATGATGCCTATCCACACATCATTCATGTATTCTAGTCCCTCTATGAATCTATTTTTCTTAGGAATTGGAATCCATCCAATTTGATCATCCAAACTCAAGTTATGGCATTTTCATGCCAACTAGTCGGTTCACCGATTTTACCGAGGGATAGTTTGAATTATTAATTTTTCCAGTGCCTTGTTCCAAAGTATTTGACACTGGTTCTTTGTGCTCCTTAAAAAGCCAAGGTGCTCAGGGTTCATTTCCAATTGAATCACCCACCGAGCACCGAACTCGAGTTACGTCAAACATCCTCGACTTTCTATGTTCAAAGTCGAAACTTAATTGGGCTTCTGCACACGGTCCCACTTTTGAGTGTATTTTAAATAATTTAGGATCAGAATTTTTAGATACTTATTAAATATGGTTTGTTCTCCTTGAAGTCTATTTTAGCGCCACTTAATCACTCAAATCGGATAAGAAATGAGAAAGTTATGGCTAAAAATACAAAACTCGGTCAAAACTGAAAACTGTGAAGTTCTACCGGTAGAACTAAATTTCACCTAAGAGGGACTTGGCCAAAATGACCGATCGAAGGTTCTACCGGTAGAACTTAACTTCTACCGGTAGAAGACACCCGAGAATGCCTAATGGGTAGTTTTCTCACATTTTCCATATGTTTCAACCCCCAAATCAACTCTATACCTCATAATCACTTCAAGATCACTTCAAATCTATCTTATGATCTCTTCTACTCAATTTATCTTCAATTTCATATATTTCTAAAAATCCATCATGGATTTCTTCCAAAACTCCTTCTAATATGGGTTATAACCCACACAATAAACAAAACATGAGGATTAGTTAGGGTTTATTCTAAACCCTAACTCCAATTACTCTCCATTAACCATGGATTCATCCTCAAAGAGGGATTTCTGTTTTGTGCCATATGGGGTTTTACCCACCTTAATTGCTATCATTTTTGGGTTGAGATGAGACCCTAGCAAAACCCCATGTTTGGGGACAACTACTAACCAACCAAGCATGGAAATTCATACATAATCACATAGAATTCACAATCAAGGTGAGTTTCACAAAATCCAAGTTCCATAATTCCTTTGCTTGGCTTCCTTCTTCTTCTTCCTCTTCTTCTTCTTTCTCCTTGCTCTTCCCCTCTACGTTTTTTCCCTCTTTGGAGACCAAATTTGGTCTTAAAACCCATGTTTGTTAAGGCCATGTTTGGCCAAAACAAAAACTCATTTTTGACTTTAAGTTTCCATATTTGCCTTTTGATCCCCCCATCTCTCTCTTATTTCTATTCTATCTTTTCTATTTGCCTTGAATCCCATAACTTAAATTTCTAGTTTGGCATATATCTTTGGCTTTATTACTTTCAGTCCTGTTAAGTGGTAAATTACCACTTTACTCCTTGGCTCTAATAAATTTCCTGTCTCTAATTTTATTTCCGAAAATTCACATTTAACTTTTATACCCTAAACAAACTAAAACTAGGGTACATTTCGGGTGTTACACTCCCTTATAAGAATTTCTGGCCCTCGAAATTCATACCTAGCATGTGCTTGATGTATATCAGATCCTTTCTTTTCATATCTTTTACGTAGTCGAGCGTGACTTCAATTTGAGCCATCAAAGCTCCATCGTAACTACATCTCCCGGGCCTTAATCTTCAGCCGGATTGGTATCATTCATTCGGCCGGAGACATGGTGATGTGACATCCGTATTAGGCCAACACTTTTACTAAGGAAAATGCTCTTAATCCGAGACTTATCCAGAAACGCCTAAACCTAGGCTCTGATACCAACTTGTGTTGGTATCATATCCCCACAAGCCTTAGGTTATCGTGATACCTATGCTCGATATCATCTCTGTCACGCCCATTTTCGGACGCTAATCAACACTGGACTCTTACATGAAATTTTTTTTTTTTTTTTTTTTTTTAAAAGCCAACTGCACTCTGGGTTATGGCCTACTCCATAACATAATCCCAATATTATATACATATAACCGAGTCCATTTACAAATACAAACTTTACTTTTACATTACAAATCGTAGCACTGAACCTACATGTAGTGAACTCCCACAAGTGTGTCAGCCCACCAGATGCGATGTTCACGCCGTCTTCTCCGTACCTACACCCGGACAACCCGTATAAGCTTTACGCTTTAGTGGGAAGCATATCTTATAACTTATAACATGCACATGCATTTAGACCTAATCAAGATGTTTATAAATCAAATGTGACATCAAAATCATCATGAATTCATATATAATCCAAATGTATAACAAAGTTAAATCATATTCAGGCAAACTTAGACATATACAATGGCAAGGCATCCAATTCATCTCTCTTTACATGACTCATGATTTTGCCGAGTTTGAATTGGGTTCCTATTAGTGTCATCAAAATAATTACGCTGTTGTACCTTGTGACTTTTAGCAGGCCTTGTATCTCCCATAGGATCCATATTTATGCCATTCGATTCCTTAAAAGCGTCCCGAACCTATACCTTAACGATGCCCGCCACTTACTTGATCTCAGAAGTAGGAGTTTCTGGAACTCATGAATTATCTCACAGTTTACACTTGTTCGAGGTACCGTGGGTATCCACGGAGATTACCGGGCGTATATCTTTGGATTTGCGGAACTTGTCTTATCTGGGGTACCGTATTACTTGGTCAAATGTCTATTCGAGTAACAACTTATGTTGGTATCATATCCCAACAAGTCCTAAGTTGCGTATGCACATACTCATACGGGAGTACGTAGGTACTACGGGTTTATCCTTATCCCAGACTTATACGGAGATACCGTAGGTACCTAAACTAATCGGTCTTAGGGTGTTGCCCGTAGGTACTTCAGAACTTATATTAGTACTTCGTATCTTATACTTGTACTACAGAACCTATCCTTGTCTTACGGATCTTCTACTTGTATTACAGAGTTTATTCTGGTATTTCGGATCTTATCCTGGTATTACGGAGCATATACATGTATTTCAGATTTTATACATGTACTACAGAACTTATACATGTATTTCAGATTTTATACATGTATTACAGAACTTATACATGTATTTCAGATTTTATACATGTATTACAGAGTATATACTTGTCTTACAGAACTATCTTTGGTGTACGGAACTTATACTGGTATTTAGGATCTTATCGTGTGTTACAGAACTTATACATGTATTTCAGATCTTACATGTATATTACGGAACTTATGTTATCTTCTGAACCTGGTTGTGTCACAGGGACTTATTCTTGTCTTACGGATCTTATACTTGTTTCTGAGGCAGATTCTTGTATTTGGGGATCTACTTATTCTTTTGCGAGTACATAGGTCACGATAAATTGAGACGGATGGGATCATCTCATATACAAGGTCGGAGCAGACTTATACAAATACGGACATTAGTCTTTCGTAGGTACAGGTCACGAATTCATTATACGGAAGTACCGTGGTATTTACGTGGATATACTTATTTTTCGATCTGAGTACCGTGGGGTACTCTTGGATGTCGGATCGGGACATATCAGATCTGAGAACTTATCGGATCTGAGGGTACCGTGGGTACTCTGGGGACTTGTCGGATACAAAACTTATCGAATGCGGGGTACCCATAGGTACTCTGAGCGGATCGAATCTGAGCAGAACTTAATCAAATGCGGGGTACTGGTAGGTGCAGGCAAGATACAAAGGTACCCGTGGGTACCACGGAACATGTCTGAGGAGGAGGTGTACCGTGGTACATTAAGGTCTGTACATATATTCATTTCTTTATTCTTATTTCATCATTCGAGTCTTATCTATATAATTTACATGGCTAGACCGTGTCTGAATGAGTGGGGACCGACACAATAGAGGTACACGGAAGTGCAATCTGGTCAGTGTCGTCGCTGTCAGTGCGAGTACTAATGGCGAGTATAATGTGCGAAACGCGATCGAGAGTCTTTGTCGCACTAATCGGAGAAATCTTAAGTACTAATATTGCGAAGCAGCGTAAGGAGGTGCCGTCGCACTATTAGTCTTAGAAGTATAATGTGCTGGAAACCGCGTCGAGTCTTTGTCCGCACCTGTCGAAGGAAATACCAGTACTAATGTTGCGAAATACGTCAGAGAAGTCTTGTATCATTCAATAACTGGTCTTAAGCAATTTACAATTACATGAGTTCAATAAATTACTATCTTATAACGAGGGCATTCTGCTTAGCCACATTTTGTGTTTATGACATATTGTCATTTCAGGTTCATATTTCATATTTCATCTCATATTCATAGTTCATGCCTATTCCATATGGCATTTCAGATACTTGTACGATGATGCCTATCCACACATCATTCATGTATTCTAGTCCCTCTATGAATCTATTTTCTTAGGAATTGGAATCCGTCAATTTAGATCATCGAGCTTTCAAGTTATGGCATTTTCATGCCAGCTAGTCGGTTCCTTGGAATTTTACCGAGGATGGTTGAATTATTAATTTTCCAGTGCCTTGTTTCCATATTTGACACTGGTTCTTTGTGCTCCTTTAAGCTAAGGTGCTCAGGGTTCATTTCAATTGGAATCACCCAATTAGAGCAAGACTCGAGTTACGTTCGAAACATCCGGACTTCTCTATGTTTCAGCTGGAACCAGAATTTAGCTTGCATGGTCCCACTTTGAGTGTATTTTAGACCCTTAGGATCAGAATTTTTGGTGCCATTAAATATGGTTTCTTCTCCTTGAAGTCTGGCTTTGTGGCCACTTGAATCACTCAAATCGGGATAAGAAATAGAAAGTTATGGCCAAAAATACAAGCGGTCAAGAGCTACCAAGAAAACCCGGGGGACAAGTTCTGGTAGAACTTAGCTATACAGTAGGACTTGGCGAAAAATGACGAGAATCGAAGTTCTACCGGTAGAGACTTAACTACCAGTAGAAGACACCAAAATGCCCGAATGGAGTGTTTTCTCACATTTTTCCATATGTTTCAGCCCCCGATCCAACTCTATACCTCATAATCACTTCAGATCCTTCAAATTCATCTCTTATGATCTATTTCTACTCAATTTATCTTTCAATTTCATATATTTTCTCAAAAAATCCATCATGGTTCTTCCAAAACCCTTCTAATATGGGTTGCCAACCACACAACAAACGAGGATTAGTTTAGGGTTTGTTCTAAACCTAACCAGTGCCCCTCTCCATTAACCATGGATTCATCCTCAAGAGAGGGATTTCATGAGCTGTGTGCCATATGGGGTTTTACCCACCTTAGTGCTGTCGTTTGGGTTGGATGGGTTCTTAAATCCCATGTTTTGAGGACAGCTGCTCAACCAGCGTGGAATTCATACATAATCATAGATTCTGACTCAGGTGGTTCCTTGCAAAATCCAGGTTCCATACCTCTTTGCTTTGCTTTCCTCTTCTTCTCTTCTTCCTCTTCTTCTTCTTCTCTCCTTTTGCTCTTCCCCTCTCTCTCTACGTTTTTCCCTCTTTTTGGGAAGACCAAATTTGGTCTTAAAGAGCCCATGTTGTTAAGATGCATTTGGCATGAAAACAAAAACTCATTTTGACTTTTAAAAGTTTCCATATTTACTTTTGATCCCCCATCTCTCTCTTGTTTCTATTCTATCTTTTCTCTGTATTTTCCTTGAATCCCATAACTTCTTAAATTTCTAGTTTGGCATATATCTTTTGGCTTTATTACTTTTATGGGTGTAGTGGTAAAAAAAAAAAAAAAAAAAAAAGAGAGAGAAATTACCACTTTACCATGGCTCGAATAAATTTTAGGTCTCTAATTTTATTTCAATTCATATTTAACTTTACAATATACCCTAAACAAATCAAAAAAGGCGCTAGGAGCGTTATATTCCCGGGATTATTACGAGGCCACGCCTCTACACGGGCTGGCGCCTAGCAGAGCCTCCGGTGCCCTCGTTTCTTGGACTGCACCCGCGCGCCACGGCCTGCCTTGCCATGAGCACGCATCCTCCACAGTCGCGCCCTCGCTGCAACGGTCACTGCCGCCACGCCCCTCGCGCCCATCAGGCCCACGCACTCCGCAAGGCCTGCTCTTCCTACGCGCCTGGCCCGGACCACCGACCGCTGGATTCCGTACCGTCTGGTGTCATCGTTTGTGAGCCTGGTCGATTCGGTACCCTTGAGAGGCGGTGCCAAGCATCGGGGCTCGAGAGGGTCCTCTCGGACCGGGCTGCGAGCGCCACGTGGCCTGCTTTGCTATACTAGAGGAAACAGGCCGGAGAGCCCCACCCAGAGTGATATCGAACCGGGGTGGGACCTCGGGCCGCTGCCGGTCACGTGAGACCACGCGGCCTCCTTCCAGCGGGCCGGGACATCGGGCGGGTTCCCCAAGTCATCGCGGTCTAGGCTCGGCCGTGCCTCCCTCCAGTGATGTCGAGGTTCGTCGCCCCAATTATCACCGGCCTCGAGGATCGGGCGCTATGTTCAAACGCGTCGAGTCCCATGGAACGTAGATCTTCGTGCTGGGATTTCCATATGGAGTCATATTATGATATCACAGGCATTGACATTGATGAGCTTAAGAATATCTAACTTAGTCCATTTTTAATTTGATTTTCGGTTAAAAATTGCATGTTTAATATACAAAGTATGAAGAAACTCACCGATTGTCATTAGCGGGAAGGAGGCGAAAGATGAAGCATTACGACAATAAGTATGGATAAAAAATACGATCGATAATGAAGCGAAATATCTAAAAGCAATTGGCTGAACTATTGATGCGGTCTTGGGAGTGAGTCAAGTCGCGGAATTCGCGACATCATAAACAACCAGTGCAACTTCCAGCAGCATCAAGTGATGTCGCGACAAGAAGACAGATGTCGCGACACCAAGTGACGATTGATCTGTTAGAAATTATGGATGAAATCAAGACATCGAAAACATCTGAAAGCTTCAAAACGTGAAGTTAATAGCCGCTCCAAAAACACCCATTCCTATGACGGTTAATTTATGATGTCGCGACAAGAAGGCGATGTCAGCGATACCCACCTGACCAACGATCAGAAAGAGTACGAGAGAATTTGTGATGTCACGCGACATCGGTACGGATTAGTAAAGCGGTACCGAGGAGGCGATGTGACAAGAAGCGAGGTCAGCGACATCATGACAGCGGTGGAAGGTGTAGGAGACTTGAGCCCGTAACCGGCGACCAACATCCCGATCTTGCGACATCCGGGAACAACCATTAGGCTGAAAGGACTAGAATGGATGTCGCGACCGGTGTGATGTAGCGACATCGCAAGCGATCAAGCGAAACACGCAAGGGCATAAGATTGGTGTCGACAACATGACGACGGAGTTCATAAGATCGCGAGAACTTTAAGTCAATGTCGCGACGCGAGATTGATGTCGGCAAGGCGAGGCGCCCGACATGGCGATGACACGGGCGCGGTACTTTGAAATCCACGGCGGAGTCACATTAGGTTTAGGGCCCAGAAACCTATAAATAAGCTGCAGTTAACGCCAAGTCGCGAGGCGCATCGGAAGAGAGATGGCGCTGGAAACTACTTTTATTTTCTTTCTTTTCTTTTCTTTTCTTTTCGTCATTTTAGAGCAGTTATTTCTCATATTTTTCTTTTCTTTTTTTCTCGTATTATTTTGTTTGGATCAGATATTATCGTTGGCTGAAGGCTGAGATCACAAAAATCAATTTCTTTTCAAGTTACTACAGGCGTATGGAATTTCGGACAAATTCTGAAATTAGGTGTTCGATTTCCAGTGCGGTCGTTCTATTGATCGATGGAATCTTGTGATGCGTAGTGTTAATCAAGGGCTGTGACCTCTTCATCAAAGGCGTTTTAGTTAGAATTGATCTTTCATGTATTTTCCGATGTCTTGTTCATTTAGGTTGCAATTTACTTCCAGATTATTGGTTTATTGATTTTGGATCTGAATATAGTTTCTTATACGTTAAGTGCGTCGTACCACGATTTCAGAAGTCCTCTAAGTGACCGCGGGGAAGACAATCAGGAGTAACGTATAGTTCTTTGAAGGTATACTAACTTTGCTATTAGGGATCGGGTTGCGCTTTGCAGTTCACTTAGATAAATCCTCTTCTCACTTGAAGTCGAAACGAGTTGAGCGACTTATCTATTTAAACAAGCGGAGATTTTACCGCTACCGGTCGGATAGTAAGATGCCCAATCCAGTTAGTGAGATCTAATCCAAAGGAAAGGTTGATCGATTCTAATTTCGAAGGGGTATTTGGAAGTTGTATCATCCTTGCTTGACCGATAACTTGGGAGCTAAGGTGTACAGTCCATAAAGTAGGTGTGAGTGTCTGAAAGAAAAATACCCCGAGATAAGAAGTTCTTGTTAAAAGAAGTAGTTATCTAAATCCTAATTCGAGAGAATGGGAAAAAATGAGATAACGAGGAAATAATGGAGTGTGGAAGATCTAACTACTAAAATTGTAGTAGGCCAGTTACGAACTTAGAGATAATCAAAAATTCAATCAATATTATTCACTACAGGGTGATCGTTCACTAATTTGTTTCTCTTGATGTGTCTCTTTTATGATAATTGTTGATATTCATTTCTTGTTATAGAACTTAGTTTACCTTCATTCATTTATTTGGTTTATTCTAATTTTTCATTTTCTTGTGGTTAGTTAATTCCCGACTTCTGGCCGAACACTTTATCGTGATGGTCAGTAGTATGAATTTTGAGGTAGTGGGGTAGTTGATTTAAAGTCTTGAGATCTCTGTGGGATCGATATACGGACTTAAATCCATTTTATTACTTGTCGACACGTACTTGCGAATGTGAGACCAAAACCAAATTTACGACATGATTTATTTTAGAGATTGGTGGTATATAGTGTAAGGATGAACAAAGTTGCAATCATTCTTGGGTTAGACAATAGCCCTTTGGTAATAGTGTCTTTAAATTACATATCGTGTTTTGATTTACGTTCGACAAGTTTTATGGCGCCTTGCGAGATGAAAGAATTTAATAATCAATATTAGGATGAAGAAGAGACACTAATTTGGACAATTATTTTTAAAAAAGAAAAAGAAAAATAGCGTTCAAGCGGTAACTCTTTAGCCAGCGACCTTTAACAAACCATATTGAAAATGTTGTTGATTAGGCTAATCTATTGATGTCTGATTAATACTTTGATTTCGGGAAGAGCGGCTCATACAGTCATGGCAGGATAAAGGATTGACCCGGTATAGCCAATCAAGGGAATGTCTGTGTGAGAGGCCACCAAGGAGCATGACACTATGGAGAATTTATGGAATTCATTCATCCTGACAAATATTTAGCAATAGAAGCAGGACAACGTCAATGCTAATGATTTTGAGCTCGAACCAACAACGATAACCCTTATTCCAGCCAGAACCAATTCGATTAGTCATTCACGAAAATCCCAATGAACATTTGGGGCAATTTAGAGAATAACAAATTCAATTAAATTGAATGGTGTGGGCAGTTATTATTTGCAATTGTTCCATTCTCTTTCCTACGAGGAGAAGTATGGAGCAACATGGTTTAACTCCTACCAAAATGAATGCATTAACACATGAAGGAGGTGATGGGAGCTTATTTCGACAAATTCTTTACTCATCCTTCCTCTGGACAAGGGAAGTGCTAATTCAAACATGAGGAAGAAGAAATGGCGGAGGCGAAGAGAGCAAAAGAATGTGATGAACAAATTGTCGGCCCATGTGGGGCCAAATGGATGCATTGTCGTTGGAGTGAATGAAAGGGTCCAACTAAAAGCCAAAAGCAGAAGCGAGTTGGAAGGAATGAAGATTGCCTGAGAAAGAAAGAATCCTACAAATCACATTCGAATGGAGTTGAGATTATCATTGGAATAAAAAGGGGATATATTCTCTCTATCTTTTAATCTAATTGCATTTGGAGTTGAAATACTTATTTTAGGAATTTATATTTAGTAAGCATGATTGCAAGTTTGGGGAATTTATTTTATCTTGTGTGAAATGTAACTAGTTTATACATTTACGCGAATAAAATAAATTACAGTTAATAATTGTTAGTGGCATTGAATAAGCGTGATGGCTGAAATTTGGATTAATTGTCATTTTGAAGGGCGTAACACGGGTTCAAGGATAACTAAAAAGAATTGAGAACTCATGAAGAATAAGAAGTGGAAAATAAGGTCATCACATAACCATAAGGATAGAGACATTCCTTGTCGATGACTGAGATTTGAGGTCACGATATGAAAATCGAAGTCATGACATCCAGATTAATGTCTTGATTTAGGGTCGATGCCAGATATCTTGTCTTTTAGGGATACAACTGTCCTTACATTGAACCACATGTCTAGTCTGGAGTTAAGCACATGAATTCCAAATCACCCAAATTTGTTAACATAGAAAGAATAAATAATAATCATCTGAGGAACCGAAATCCATCTTTTGATCTAATCAAATACATGGAATATTCACAGTTTGACATAATCGAGAGAAATTAAGGCATTCCAAGAAAAACGTTCCAAAATTCTCCAAGAAAACGATACTGGATTGAAAATGCAAAAGGGACATAAACCGATGAATCTCATTTTAATTCGCCCCTTAGAAAATTGAAAAGGAAATCTTAAGGACTTTGTTCTTTCAAGAGACACACCTGGGTATAAAAGGGATGGAAGAACAAGAGAATTAGAAACAAGCAAAAGAATGAAAGGAAGGAGATGAGAGTAGAGAGCGTCAGATAATTGGCTTTCTTGTTTTATGGAATGAGTGGAGTCGAGAAAACAAACCGGTTCCATTTGTTCCATAAAACGATGGTTTCATCGAGCGGTGGATGGAAGGGTATAGTTAGTTAGAATCCATCAATCAGAAGAAACTCAAAGAAAAAGGTGGGAAGCAGCCCCAATTTGTTGCACAACTTTGTGCGACCGAATCACTCATTAGGAGCTCAAGTGCGGAGAATAACCAAATTTTGAAGCGGGGATGCAAACTTACGGAGAGAGATAGGATTTTTAAAATGAAATAGAGTTTTTCTTGAAATCTTTATCAGTGGAAAGCAGTTTGTAAAAAAGAGTGAAATCTTAGATCTTTGAATAAATTCTGTTGAATTACAACCGTTGTCCGAGGTATGTAGTTTGTGTTTACTGTGATAGTTTATTTTACATTTAGAAGTCGAATAATATTTACGTGTTTGTTGATTGTCGTTGATTACAATGGAATTAAGAATATTTGTTGTGATATTCAATTTATATTTGTTGTAATAGAAATTGGCTGAATACGAGAAATGCGCAGAATTCACGAAGATGTACTAATGAAATTAGACGGTGAATAAACACAAGTCTTGAAGAATTAATACACCTCGGTGATAACACCTTTGAAACTTTATGCGAAATTAGGAAAATTTTAAGAGGTCGGAAATTATAATCCATAGTCTAGAACTTGTTTGAATATTGATTAAGAGCGAAATCCCTGAATTGAAAGCATAACCGACAAAAATGATCACAGGCCATTCTTGAGCAGTTTGAACCATTCTAGCTATCCTGTTATATGCGTGCATATCGGTAGTTCCCGACAATTGAGCGACAAACTGTTCTTCAATGAAACATAAACCCGATGAAACCCGACTCATCCTAAGACACAATTCTTGATAAAGAACCTATGATTACCAGAATTCCAAAGGAAGAAAGAAATGAGATTGGGGGTATATATTTTGAGGAACTCAAAGGGAATGATAAGAAAAGGCAAGAGGCAGAAAAGGCAACAAAAAGAAACACAGGATAAGTTTTTATCCTTGTGGCTAACTCTCTTGAACAATTAAGTTCTTAGGGTGTTTCAGCACCTAGTACCTAATGCCAATACAGTATGGGAGCTACTAGCAAAGTTCGCTAGAGTGTTGAAAGCCTAAAAAGTTAAAACATTGCACTATCTTTCGTGGTGACATAAAAAAAAAAAAAATAAATAAAAAAATCCCGATTGAAATTACAAGTGAAAAATAGGAGCATACAGTTCTAGATGAAGAAATCAAGAGATGTCCCAAACATGAAAATTTGAGGGGAAAATATTTAAGAGAAGCTATAAGGAAGAAAGAGCTGAAGAAAGAAGAAGAGAAAAAGGATCGAGGTAATCTTAACACAAAATTCGCTATCCCATTACAGCCTAACATTACAAGCCAGGCAGTTGATTTTTGAAGGTTGATCACCTACATTAGTGAGATCAATATGAAAAACCAGCATCTGGGACTTTAATAAATAGTTTGAAAAACCTCGGGGAGATTGACTAAATCTAATACAAAATTGAGAAGGATTGCGACCAGCAGCACACCTGAAACAAAACTGAATAATGAAGCCCAATTTACATTCATTAGTTTATCGGGTGATTTTGTAATATTAGAAGTATACCATATATTCCTGCATTTCATGTGAATGTTGAAATAATAGTGATATTTTAATTCAGTTAAGAAAATGTTCTTTTAAGTTTTAAATTGAATAATACTTCTAAGACAAATCAGAAAAATGTCCTTGTTGTTTGAGAATGAGCAATTCTTTATTTTCCTTTAGCGAGGACCAAAGAAGCAAAATTTAAGTTTGGGAGTTTGACAGGCTTAAGTCATCTCTTTTAGTCCATTTTACATTTGATTTTGATTAAAATTGCATGTTTAATATCTGAATTATGAAGAAACTCACCAATTGTCATTACTTGAGGAAGACGAGAAAAGATGAAAAAATCGACAATAAGTGGATAAAAATCGCGATCGATAGTAAGAAGCGAGAAATAAAAGTAATTGGCTGGCTGAACTATTGATGCGAGTCTTGAGTGCACACTGCGGATCAAGTGCGAAGTCGCGATCATAAACAGCGATTGCAGCTTCCAGTGATCAAGTGATGTTGCGTAAGGAAGGCGAATGTCGCGACACCAAATTTAACCAATTGATACGCGAAATTATGGATGAAGTCAAGACATCGAAAACATCCCGAAGGCAGCGGCGGGTGAAGTTCAATATCGCGACGCGAAAGCACCCATTCACGCAAGGTTAATTTATGATGTCGCGACAAGAAAATAATGTCGCGACACCACAACAAGCGATGAAAGAGTACAGAAATTTGGCGATGTCCGCGACGCCGAGAACGCACCGATTGATAGCGGTACGGGGCGTCGCCAGCGTGAAAGCGAGGTACAGCGACGTCGCGGCAGCGATGGAAAGTGGAGACTTGGTACGTAGCCAGCGACAACATCGATGCAGGCGCCGAGTTTCTAAACCATTGAAGGCGCAAGGACTAGAATGGATGTCGCGACAAGGCCATGATGTCGACATCACAAGCAATCAAGCGAAGAAACCTGCGAAAGGGCATAAGATTGGTAATACCATTGACACATGAGCGACCGGTTAAGATGCAGAACACACTGCCAAGTCAATGTCGCGACATGAGATTCGATGTCGCGACAAGAGAAAACGAAGACCGCCATAACATGAGGCGATGACACGGGCTGGAATTGCTGAAATCCACGAGTCACATTGGGTTTAGGAATGGCGAGAAACCACATAAATGAAAGCTACCCCAGTTAGCGCCGTCGGCGCATGGAGAGAATCGGTAGCCTAGAGCTTCACTTTTATTTTTCTTTTCTTTTCTTTCTTTTCTTTTGATCATTTTAGAGCAGTTATTTCTCGTATTTTTATTTTCTTTTTCTAGTATTATTTTGTTTGGATGCGAATGTTATCGTTGGTAGAAGTACGAATAAAAATCAATTTCTTTCGATTACTACACAGGCGATAATAAGATTTGGGGACAAATTAGAAGTCGGTGTTCGATTTCAGTGCGATCGTTCTATTGATCGTTGGAATCTTTGTGATGCGTGGTCGATGTCAAAGGAACTTCGGCCTCCGTGAGAACGTTTTAGTTAAATTGATCTTTCTGTAGTATTTTCCGATTATCTTGTTCATTTAGGTTTCTGAATTTACTTCAGATTATTGATTTATTGATTTTGGATACGAATATCGGTTTCTTATACCACGTTAAATTGCGTCCATTTACCACGATTTCAAAGAAGTCCCTCCTACGAGTGGCCACGGGAAGGCTGATCCTGGTATGTATGATTCACTGGTATGTAACTTTTATGTAGAGGATTGTCAGTTGCGCTTTGCAGTTAACTGATCGTCTCTTCTCACTTGAAGTCGAAACGAGTTGAGCGACTTATCTATTTAAACAAGCGGAGATTTCACCTCAATTCGGATAGTGAGGCCCGATCAGGTGTTAGGCGAGATCTAATCAAGGAAAGGTTGATCGATTCTAATTTCGAGGAAGAGTAATTTGGAAGACATATCCTTGCTTGTGAAATAGCAGAGCTAAGATTATGCAGTCCATAAAATGGGTATGAAGTATTGCAAAGAAAAATACCCAGTTAAGGGAAGTTCTTGTTAAAGATAGTTATCTAAATCCATGGTCGAGAGAATCGGAAAAATGAGATGTGAAATGTGGAGTGTGGGAGAGATCAATTTGCCAGAGTACCTTAGACAGTTTTGAACTTGAGATAATCCAAGAAATTCAATCAATGTTCCTACGGGGGTGATAGTTCACTTTCACCAATTTGTTTCTCTTGAGTAAATGTCTCTTTTATGAAGTAATTGTTTTAGGTATTCATTTCTTGTTATAGAACTTTGGTTTTGCATTCATTCATTTATTTCAGTTTATTCTAATTTTCATTTTCTTGCGTTTAGTTAATTCCCACGGCTTTCTGGCCCGAACACTTTTATCAGCCCGATGGTCCCAGGCAAGTATGAATTTTGAGTAGTCGAGGTAGTTGATTTAAAAATTCTTGAGATCTCTGTAGGATCGATATACGGACTTAATCCATTTTATTACTTGTCGACACATTGCACTTGAAATATCAGATAAAACCAAATTTTGAACATGATTTATTTTAAGAGATTAAGGGAAGAGTATAGTGGCATTTGAACAAAGTTTTGACATCAAGAAAAAAAAAAAAAGTTTCCCCCCCTCCTTTTTTTTAAACCTGGGATTAGGGACAATAGCCCTTGCACAGTGTCATAAATTTGTATACGCAGCCAGCTTCATTAACAACCCAGATCAAATGATTCGTAGACTCGATGCGGCTGGATCCTAAGAATATTCATTGTTCCACCATGACACCGAGGCGCTCTCTTCTATCCTCGGTGGTGCTTGAGTTTGACTACACTATGACATCCCAGGGAGTGCCTAGTCCGTTGAAGATCCGGTTCAGCATTGAAGGCCGCCCGTACTGTGAGCCGCGGATATTACAACGCATTAGTTCCCACAATAAGCACATGTGGCGAATTCCATGTATTATAGGCGGTGGCCCAAATGCATCACAGAGAGATGGTTCATTCGTCGAACTCGAGAGATACCACAAATGGGCCTATACTCTTCCGCCTAAGCAGCCTTCCTCCACGATGCCCTCGTAATCACTGCCCGCATCAAATTTATTTCCACTTCGAAGACTATGTACAAATAAGTAGGGAGCCATACTCGAGGCTCTGTACAGGATATCCAAGGGATTCTGGTTCAGTCCCTCTGAGCTCGTCATGACCTCATTGCTACATTTTGAGGAGAAGGTCCACTGCAAGGACCTGGCTCGAGTGAAGATTTTTCCATTGTTGATACCGAGGTTGCTAAGCTAGGTCCTAGAGCATCCGTTCCCGAGGAGCCACGCACTGGAAAGTGGCTGCTGATCATTTGTACTCAAGTCTTATCCAATCGACGATCTCTATATTGACCATCCATTTATCTCTCCCGCAAACAGTACAGGCAGTATGATGTGGCAGAGGATCCGTCGGGGAGAGCAGATCCCACCCAGGTGGAGGAGACCTGTGCCTGCATTCATCTCCTGGGCCTCCACCTCCTATCGCCCTGGGCCCTAATGACACCGCTGGCCCATCCTATACAAAGACGCTAGGGCCACCGTGAGCATATCCATGCGGGCCTAGGAGTTAGCCGCCGCATGACCCTGGGCTCGCACACTCGCTACTACTCAGGCACGCAGACAGCGAATGGGTCCGAGCCGAGGTCACTCTCTCGCAAAATCATGCCATGCTTCTTCCGATCATGAGCCAATTCCCTGCCTCCCGCCGCCGCCGAGATAGAGCCTACACAACCCACTACTGAGATAGTCCGTCAGATCCACAACGCAATTTCCTTGGATATGTCGGCAGCTTGTCGCAGTTGTTCGTGATCCACCCAAGATCTACATTCAATTGAGAGTGAGGTGGTCGTGACTCCCTCTCTAGCCCGACTTACCCAAAGGAGACATGTTTATACTTTGGTTGGGGGGAAAAGTTAGAGTTGGAAGTGTCTTCTATCGTATTTCGTCTTGTTTTTAGCTTTATTAACTACCTACTTATTTTGTACAGGATTGTATAGGATGCATGTATTAGCCAATAGTAGGCAGTGATACTTTGTTGTATTTAGCTATGTTAAGCTTGTATTATTTCACTTGGTTATATCAAAGCTTTGCAGTTAATATATATTTTATACACTTTTGCAAATCATTTTTTTTGCGGCCTATATTTTATGTTTCTGCTTTTGCCTTTAGTTGAAGAATTGAAGCCCTGTATACTATAGTAAGTTAGAACATTCCATGCATGATTGCTGTCAATGAAGTCTCAATCTGTAGATTCACTCTATTGCATCCGCTTTAAGACCACAAGGCACTGTGGCTGGCTTATCAATAGGATGAGAGTTATATACTTCTTTTACTTTAAAACCGGCCTTAGACTAGCTGACGACCATAATAGGTTTTCAGTGATTTCACAAGTGAAGGACCAAATGTACTTTCCAAATGAAAAGAAAAGAAAAAGCAACAAAAGAAAGAAGAAAAGAGAATTAAGTCGTGACACTTGCTCTCAAAACCTCGCACCCAGCCCCGAAAGGGTATACGGCAGGCCTTGAAAGCCCGGTACTCTAAATCTTCACCGGCCTGGAGTCACCCCACTGTGTTCCTGCTGGCATGGGTGGATTGGTAGAGTTTAGCGAGTCAGGAGGCCGACTTCTTTCTCAACCATTCAAGTTCGGCAACCTGAGCTCTTCCAGAGCCCAGATCCTCACTGGCGCCCTAAACCTAATCGTCAGAGTCATGGTGGACTCCTCAAGTTACACCCGACTTCGTGAAGTCGATTGTGCATTGCACCTTACAATGCAATCAAGTAAGAAATATAAGAGGTAAACCGAATCTACGAGGCTGGATCATCACAAAGTCCCGCAAAGAGCTGGCTCGGGGGAGTGGAATAGCTTGCAACCTTATCGGTTCAAACTGACACCTAAAAACACTTAGATTCTGCAGTTCAAAGGACTTCCTTGGAATTGATGTCGGCTCGAAACTTGTTCCTATATGGCATTTGTTCTCTCATGATGGTTTTTGTACAGAGTCTAAATTGTTTGAAGGTAAAGCCTCACTTGTACACACACTTTTTGAACAACATACTCTTTTTGCAAAAGCATAGCTTGCATACCTTTTATTATTTTTAGCATTGCTAAGGGACTAGCAACGTGTCAATAAATGTGTGATTAGTGCCCAAAGTGCTATTTTGAGTCCTATTTAAGATAGGTTTTGAGTGCTTTTTGCGTACTAATCATATTAATTAAGCCGATTGACATGTGCAGGTCCATTAGTACTACTAATTTTGTTTCGAGGTTGTTTTTGGTAGTTTTGCAGGCTTCGTGAACCTCCACCAACATTTCAAGCTTGACATCGTAATTTTGTTGTATGCTGAGTTCGCATGACTTCTCGGCTGATTTCATCAAGCCTGGGAGGAAGAAATATCGAGCTGGAAGTGAAGAAATGTAGGCTGGAGGATGCAGAAGGCAGCATGGGAGAATCGCATGCTGCTTATGGCATAACGGTGGTTTCTCATTCGTGGATTGCGGTAATTTCGTAATGGTAGCTTAACATTTCAAGAATCCTAGCGAAACTTTCGCTTATGCCACATTTTCGCTTATGATAGCGAAATTTGCCATCATCGCAAAAATTCGGCTTATCATAGCGAACACAGGCATAGCTTAAAATTCAAATTTTCGCATAGCTCCCAATTTTCGGCTACATAAATAAATCTCACTATGCATAGCGAAAAATCTTGCCCCTGCTTTTAGGATCCAAACGACCCTTTTGTGTAATTCCTTCCTCAATGTAATCATATTATATTGGTTATTTTGGTATTTCACATCTTTTTGTAAGGCTATATAAGCCACTTATGGACAAATCAGAACCTAACTTCAATCAACTTTTCAATCCACGCAGCCTTTCACTTTCTTCTAGTTTTCTCTCTTTCTCTCCTCCTTCTTCTCATTTTCGTCACATAAACACACCCTTTCTTTGGGGGATGACAACTCAAAGGATGTCTGCTAAGCCTCAAAACCTCAAGAGGAGGGTTGCTAGGTTGGTTAATTATCAGTAGTGTCTTTTGTTTTAAATGGAGAAGGTACAACATTTTTGTGTTTCAAACTTTCCAAACTAGGGTTTAATACTATTTAATGTATTTTCTTTGGTCAATACTTGGCATGTTTAGGTTCGTATTCTTAATGGTGATACACCGATATTCATTAGATTTCATTTACTTGAGCCACTACTAGTTAAATGCTTTATTTTCAACTGATGAAACATTAATGCTCAAGAATGCTTTGGTTCAAGAATGTTTTTATGGGTTGCTTTTAAAGCTAAACAAAGATCCCGCTTGGAAATGACTACATGTCATTTGCCCCACGCAGGAAATAACCCAAGGACAATCGTTATAACCTCGCATACTAATCTAGTGACCTAAGCTCAAGGTCTCCCCTTTCACATCTTGTTTTAACTCACGCTAACCTAGTGACAACAACACCCACACTTTTTAATGCAATCCGAAAAATCCAAACGGAAGCCTCACCATTTTCAACCATGATACAAATCATCAGAAGATGAAAACCCATCCTGTTCGACCCTAGAGCCTTTTTCGCTTATAACGTTAAAGAGCTTTGACTACTAAGTAGGAGGAAATTTAGATACAAATATTGTTGATTCCATATCACCCTACTGTGGCAATAAATCACAAGTGCGGGCTACCTAATATTGCATAAATAAATATCGTATTTAGCCATTTCCGCATTCTTTCTTACAACATCTTTCATCACAGGGTTCAACCTCCTTTGGTGTTCAAATGATGTTTTTGCATCATCATTTAGCATGATTTTGTGCATGCAAATAGAAGGATTGATACCCTTTAGATCTTCTATAGCCATACAAGTTTTTGCATCAACATCAGGTTGTGTCAAGCTTTTGTGGAGGTTAAATTATACTGCTTCATCTCCCACTCTCACGTCGTCACCCTTGTACATCACCAGTGCATCTCCAAATGATAAGATCTTCCTAACAACAGAGGAACTTGGGTATCCTTCTCCATCTTTATAACAACAAACTATAGGAAGATAAATTTCTAATTTCGACCAGCACATCTTCAAGGACTCCTTCTAGTTTGCGTTACGGACCTATCAACAACTGGTAGCAGGATCATATTGGAAGAAGTTCCCCAAACTTAGCCTTTATACCAACGACAAGGGCATCAAGTTTCGATGCTGATGACTGAGTCACATAAGGCTTCCATGAATTCATATTTCCAATGGAACAGTGGAATGGTAAAGCTACTGGTACCTTCATCTGGCTGTAGACTACTTTGAAATAAACTGCACTACAAGCGTGCTAAACTCACTATTCCTTCTCAGCAATCTTCTTCGTCAATATATCTTTAGAAATTCCACAATTTTGGAATTCAGTGATTGCCTTCGCAAAGTGGGATATTAATTTCTATCTTCTTGAATATTTCAAAGAATATAGAAAATTGTTCCTCCCTTTTTGCCTTCTAAAGTCTTTGTGGAAATGGAACTATGGATGTGTATGCTTGAATCTTCTCCTTCTGCTTTTGCTCACCGATTATCTAGCCAGTTGTTGCACTTGTTTCGCCCCTCGCAAACCGTCTTAATTGCTCTTCCGTGCTCTTCCAATTTCTTTATCTTCTTGGTCATTTTTTCATTCTTTTCTCGTTTCTATCAAGTTGCTCATTTCGCCACTTAACTAAACTCGCTTATACAATTTTTTGATTTTTTTTGTGTCACTAGGGAAAGCATTCTTGGTCTCTTTCTGCAAGGTCAAAGCCAACTGCCCAATCTATGTTTTTAAATTCTTTAGTGAAGCTGATTTGTTTGCCTGAAAAATTTGAGTGTTGGATTTAAAAGCTTCCATCTCAGTAAGTTTATGTTCATGGAGGTTTAGTAGCCTTTTTTTATCTCCCATAAACTGTAGCATTTGCTCTTCAAAGGGTTGGGTCCTCTTATGACCTTGATATTCATCTATATTTTCTCTTTGCTGCTGCTGCTACTGGAACCTTGGTGGTTGATACCCTTGTTGGAGATTCTGCCCATGTCTTGGGCCCTGTGATGCTCCTCCACCATAAGAGAAGTTCTCGTGGTTCCTCAGTGATTAAAGCTTAAATAGTGCTATTTTAACTCTGTTTATAGTAGGTTTTGAGCACTTTTTGTGTACTAATCAGCTTAAATAACCCAGTTGGTACATTAAGGTCCCGACTTTACTACTAATCCCATTTTATGGCTATTTTTATAGACTTGCGAGATAAATTAGGCCAAAATCTTCAAGGCAATTCGAACACGAAGAATCCAAGCCGAACTCGGAACTGCATGTCAAAAGTAAGAAGGAAAATGGAGTAAAAAGGGGTAAAATTTGGAACATAACAGAAATTTTGGTGGTTGCTTAAAATAACAGGAAATTTCGCAGTCTTTTCTCAACCCACAATTTCACTTCGCAACCCGCGAAATTTCGTTAGTTACGATTCTTTTCTTAACCCGCTCCCGTCCCATTTCACCCACCACCAGCTTTTTGTGACTTTTTCCTAAACTACCCTCTCTATGTAATTTTGTACTTCATACATTTTTGTAATTTCCTTTGTTCAGCAAATATGTCTAATCGTTCGTACAAGATAACTTTGGATGCAATAAACTTTTGGTAGGAATCTTTCAGTTTTCCCGCTTTTCTTATTTTCTCGCATTTTCTCTCCATTTCTCTTACTTTCTCACCTACCAAACACTCCTTGAGGATGACAACTCAAGGGATGTCACAAACCCCCATCCCTAAGAGAAAGGCCACGGGGCTACAGTTTCTCAGGTAAATCAGTTGTCCCCGTATGTTTTCCACAAATGTAGTTATTGTCATTTATGTCTCTCAGATCTCGCCTCAGGTTTAAATCCCTTTGATGTACCCTGATTAGCCAGTTCTTGGCAAGATTTTAGGGCTCAATGGATGCTTACTGCTAGATCCACTGCGACTCGCTTAGTTGCCATTTATTTTCCTCTGCAGGTTAGGTTAAAGAATAAGTTTTTATTGCTTTGAAACATGAATGACCAATAAATGTTGCATCTCAAGAGAAAAACTTTTAGGGTTCAGATGTTGTAGCTAAACGAAGATCCAATTTGGGAAATGACTATAGGTCATCCTCCCCAACGTGAGGAAAAGGACCCGAGGACCTCTCAGTTGCCCTAGAACCTCAAGCCCGAGACTTCAAGGAGTCTTTACATCTTGGGCTCATTTTGTTTGGCAGCTTTTCAAACCACCAATCACATTATGTGGCCAAACAGTTCTCTTCTTTCTTTCTTTTTTTTTTATAAAACCCGAAAAACAGCTTCTTTGGGGTAAAAAATCACCATTTTACATCAACTATAAATCATTTTGTGAGAAGAAAACCCATAATTGAGTTCGACCCTAGAGCCGCTATATCATAGAGTTTAGCCTTCCACAACAAGAGGAAGGTATAGTTTTCATAAATTTTGTTGGTTCAGAGCTGCCTAGTTACACGTTTACGTGCGAATCAAATGGCGCCGTTGCCGGGGATGGTGCCATCACAAGTTGTTGAACTTGTGATCGTCATCACAAGTGTTTGCACTTAACTCTTTTTTTCATTACTTTGATCTCTCCCACAGCTTCATCACGGGAAGTTGATTTAATTTTTTTTTTATTATATACTGTCCATACATAGAATTTTCATTTCTATTTCTAGCTAACATTAACCTTTTTGGTAGCCTTGCTTTCTTTTTGGTTGTCTGTCTGTGTTGCTTGCTTAGCAGCTTATGCACCATTGGGATAGGAACACTACAGGCAGATTGGAAAGGGTCAGTGCTCCACTTCAACAGGGCTGTGAAGTGAGTTTATAGAGTGGGCAGATGGAACCTCCACCCGAGGAGCAACAAAGCCAACAGGGGGTACAGAGAAACCCCAATGCCTACAGGTCAATGAGGGACCATATACACCCACCAAGGGTGAGTGCACCCTCATGTATTATACTCTCCCACTGGAGGATGAGTGTCGTGCCTTATTTAAAAGCCGTTAACCTTCCATGGTATGGAAAATGAAAATCCATACACACACATTCGGGATTTTGAGGAAGTTTGCACAACTTTCAAGGAGGGTGCAACTGATATGGAATTGCTAAAGTTGAAAGCCTTCCCCTCAACCCTGAAAGACAAGGCAAAGATTTGGCTTAATTCTCTAAGGCCAAGGACTATCAGATATTAGACATAAATACAGGTTGAATTTTGAAGAAATTTTTCAGTGCACATAAAACCAACACTCTAAAGAGGCAGATTTATACCTTTGCAGCCTATGACAATGAGAGAAGTTTACCAAAGGCCGAGAGGTATTTGGAAACCATCAGTGCATGTCCTCACCATGGTTTTGATACTTAGATGATGGTCAACCATTTTTATGATGGGATGTCCCCCACTATGAAGCAATTATTGGAGACCATGTGTGGAAGGGACTTCCTAAGCAAGAATCCATATGAAGCCATGGATTTCCTCAATTATGTGGCTGAAATTTCCAAAGCATGAGATGAGCCTAACCCTAGGGAGGTAGACAGGATGAAGCCCACAACAAATCAAAGGGGAGGCATGTACTCACTGATAGAGGATATGGAAATGAAGGCAAAGCTGTCCACCTTGACTAGAAAGTTGGAAGAACTAGAAGGGAGATCGTGATTGAGGTACGGCAAGAGAAGAGGCACTCAGAACTATCCAGCTTATTCAATCAAGCACTCCATCGACCACCAGCAATACACCCATGTTCCTTCCAGAAGTGAGTGATGACAGAGACACTAGCCAATAACACAAGGTAATCACCAGTCACCCACATGCATAACCCAACTGAGAACAACAGCAGTCCCTGGGGCCAACTCACTTAACCAGGTCCCCTGCATCTTAAGATAACAGCAATCTCCTGTTCCAGCCACATCATCATAGAACTATTAAACAGTTATTCATGAATGATAAAGTGCAGGTAACTGTGGAGGAACATAAAAGAAAAGAGAATATCTGTCAACTGAGGTAGAGACTCACAGCGCCTGAAAAGCACACTAACAAAAATTAGATAATCCCATACCGAGATTTCCATAAATATGACAAACTTATAGTATTCAATCTCAAGGTTAACCAACCAAGAAAGGGTGTGTGAAAGGAAATTTCCATCTTATACAATAACCCAATCCTAGGGGAGTGCATGAAGTGAGCCTTCAGCGAAAGCAAAATCCCATGACGATGAAGCTGGGGTTTATTATCACATCGAGAAGCAAGGAGAGCCATTAAAACAACCAAGACTAAACTAATGTAATAGCCGTGAGGCTAAAGAGGTTGAACCAGATGAGGTGGTGACCAAAGAAAATGCAGTGAAAAATAGCACACCCCCACCTTTTCCACAAGCACTAAAAGCTAAGAAAAAGGCCATCAACCAGGCTGAAATATTAGAAGTACTAAGGCAAGTGAAAGTCAACATCCCCCTACTTGACATGATTAAACAAGTCTCCACGTATGCCAAATTTTTAAAGGACCTGTGCACAGTGAAGAGAGGGTTGAATGTTGACAAAAAGGCCTTCTTGACTGAACAAGTCAGTGCCATCATTCAGTGCATGACTCCAGAAAAATACAAAGATCCGAGTTGCCCTACTATCTTGGTGAACATTGGAGGCACTTGTGTCAAAAAGGCACTGCTAGGTTTGGGAGCCAGTGTAAACCTGCTGCCTTATTCAGTGTATAAGAAACTAGGTTTGGGTGAGCTAAAGCTAACTTCCATCACATTGTCCCTTGCAGATAGATCCATACAAATGCCAAAGGGCACTATGGATATGCTTTGATGGCAAATCTCTACTATCCCCAGACTTCAGGGTGCTTCAAGAGTTACACAGAACCCAGCTAGTGGGGCTAACTATGTGCCCATCATTCTGGGGGAGACCATTCTTGGCTACTTTTAATGCGATTATCAATTGCCGAAATGGAGTTATGCAACTCACATTTCAACATGAGACTTTGGAACTCAATATCTTCCACTTGAGTAAAGCATATGCAACCAAAGATGGGGAAGGTCCGCAGGAAATTCTGCATAATTATACAATCTCGGAGGAACAAGCTGATTCAAGAACAAAGGCATGATGTGCTCACTAAAGGGTATTAGCCCATCAGTTTGCACCCATCACATCTACTTTGAGGAGGAGGCAAACGCGAAGGTAGAAGCCAACAGAGAGACTTGAATCCTCATATGTAGGAAGTCAGACACGTGAAGTTAAGTCCCAAGATACACCGGTATTATTTTAATTCTATATCCAGATGTAAAGACGTGGGCGAGTCCAACCAAAGTTATGCCTAAGAAAGCAGCACCACTGTGAGTAATGAGTGGAGAGGAAATACCCACCCACCTTAATACAAGTCGAGGGTGACGATTATAGAAGACTAAAATGAGGTAACAAGGAAGGATCACTCTCTACCCTTCATGTACCACTGAAGATTTATGGTCATCTCAGATGCTCTCAGATGGCTATTCGTGCTATTTTCAAATTGAGATTGCTGCGTAAGACCGTGAGAAGACCACCTTCATCCCACCCATTCGCACATATGCTTACAAGAGGATGCCCTTGGCCTGAATGCCCCCGCTTACATTCCAAAGATCAGACATGCTCAAAAGATCTTTAGTGATTCGTGGAGCGCATTACGGAGGCTTACTCGGATGATGTTACGCTTTACAGGAAGCTGAAAATGCTTTTTATCAACTTAGAAACTATCCTACATAGGTGTATATAGAGAAGAAGTTGGTATTGAACCGAAAAATGTAATTTTATGGTCAAACTGCTGAATCATTGTGGTTTGACGAAGACTCGCTGCAGGAGCTTTTGAGGTGCTCAAGGCTCATTTCGACCATCGCACCACAGCGAGGGCCCCCTAAAAGCGCTTACCTTCGAGGTGATGTGATGAAGCGACCCATTTACTGGAGCGCTTCAGTGCAGCGAGGAAAGCCTTATGTAGCCTACTATGCAAGCAAGATTGAACGAGTACAGAGAAATTACACCACCACAAAGAAGAGCTGTCAGAATTTGCCCATGCCGATAAGTTTCAAGCTTAATTGGTCAGGGTAAGACATAATCATAATCACGCATCACTCGCCTGAAGTACCCGCCACAAAACAAGTAATGCTAAGGCTAGGCTTATTAGGAGGGGTTCTCCACAAAGAGTTCCGAATCCGCAAACGTGACAAAAGGCTGGAGACACAAATCATCTATCGAGATTTAATAATAGCAAGAACATCACAAATCTCTTCGATAAATGACGACTTTGAAGGGTCCCCGCTTCTTGAACACACTCCCCGGGTATGCCCATTACTACCATCAAGCAACAAGTGAGTTACCAAACACTGGAAGGCACAAGACAAGAGTTTTCTTTGCAAAATTCACTCCTATTATCAGCTGAACCCTTCTTGCATAAACATCAGGTCGATCGATAATAAGAAGATGTGTGCTTGATGCATAACAACAAGGGATACTCAGCCATTGCCATGAGAATGCATGTGAAGGTCATTTGCTTCCCGCGTAACCGCTGTGGAAGGTACTATAGTATGGATTTTATCGCCTTCCCTTTCAAGGATGCCCATACTTATGTGCAAAGAATGCGACAAATGCCAAGATCGGAAAACTCATTGGCCAAGGATGCCTTTGAACCCGATTTTAGTTGATCTATTCGATGTTCGGGCACGATTTCATGACCATCTCTTCCTCCTTGGATACATCTGCTATTTTTGTGAGCTGACTATGTGTCAAAATGTGCTGGGAAGGCTCATAGAGCAAGAGGACCACGTGGTCGTGCTGAAATTCCCGGGATGAGAACATCTTTTCCTCGATTGGGGTCCCCAAAGCCATAATCGCGATGGAGGGTCGCATTTCGCAAAAACCTTGAGAACCTTCTAATAAATATGGTAAGTCAAGCATAAAGTGGCCACCCCAAGACGACCCCATTTATAGGTCAAGTTTGAGCTGTCAACAGCAATCAAGATAATACTGATGAGTGAACTAACCAAAAGACTGCCTTAAATCAGGCTGGGTTCTCTTGCGGGCATACAAATAAAGTATACAAAACCATCCTCATTGGGTGTCCCCTTTATCACCTTAGTTTATGGCAAGGTATGTCACCTCGCTGAAATCGAAAGTATACATATGTAGTAGTGAAGAAGCTGAACCCGATATAAGCAAAGTTAGCCTTAAAAGTGCCTTGATATCAATGAGCTAAGAGCCGAGAATGATGCCTACTTTAGCTCGAGAATTGCAAAAGATAAGCAAACAAGTGGCATGATCAGCTAATAGCTCATAAGAATCAAACAAGAAGATCAAGTGTTGCTGACGACTAAAGCTCCACCTTTTTTCAGGCAAGTTTAAGAGCAAGATGGATCGGGCTATCTACCATCCAGATCTATCTCTTAATGGATCAAAAGACTCAAGCCAACTCCAAAGATATTGTGGTGTCTAAGGTCAATGGGCAAAGGTTAAACCCTATGCAGATAACACTCCAACAGACAAGGAGGAGATTCCTCCTCGAATCCATGAATTCAAAAGACTAACTGAGAGTGGCTTCACAAAGATCTCTAAGTCACTTCAAAATTTTTGTTGGAATTTTGTGTGCTTTATTTTAATTTTTAGTTGTGATATTCTAATTCTTTGTTTTTAGTTTTGTTTTCCCTGCAAATTTTCTCACTTACAGGTGTGTTTTCTTTTCAATTTTGGTTTTATTTTGCAGGTGTTGCAGAAGGCAGAGAGTTTTTGAAGCAGTGTTGACATTTCCGTGTTTGCGAATTTTTCAGAACTCCGGCGAATTCTTCTACTATTGCGAAATTTCTCCTACGCCGGCATTTGCTCATCTCTCTTTCCTACCCTTTCACTTCCCTCGCAACCTGCTTCACGCCGATTAATTTTTCAGATTTTTTTAGCCACAACCACTAACCACCTATTTTGAGTGATTTTAATCAATAACCCTCTCACCAGTTCTAGACCACCTATTTAAACCCCACCCTTCTCTCCTTTCTCTATTCCATAATCATTTATGAAAACCTTCCTCCTCCCATCCCTCTCCTTCTCACAGCCTGAAACATGATGAAGACACGCGGAGGACACAATTTCCGGCCTAAAGTGAGTGCGCCTTCTCCTCCCCACGGCTGCTCAACCCTAGCCTCACGGCCACTTTCATTACACCTTCAAACCCACCAATACATAGCCGCTGTGGCCTCGGCTCCTCCAGCCACCACAGCGCTGCCCAAGGCGCTTCTTCCGTGGGTCGTGGCCGAGCTACTACAGCCCTCGTGCCTCGTTGCCGCTGCTCCCGCCTCCACGCAGGCACAATACCAAGTTGGCCCTGCTCCGCCCCTCTCCCCACATCCTAAGCCAACTTGAGGGCCATAAAACTGTCGACTTTTTTCTATATAGACTAAAAACCTCAATGTACATATTTACAAGAACCTTACACTTCTCTTGCACCCATGTCACTTTGGATAAATTTGCTTAATTAAATAAATATGTTTTGATGTTTAGGATTTTAAAATTGGGTTTAGTCTATGACACTGCAAGTGCACATGTCATACAAGTAGTAAAATCTAAATGTAAGTCCAGGTATCATTCCCACAGAGATTGTTATGAATTAGAGATCAAGTACCCCAACTACTAAAGTTCTATTCTATTTGGACTAAAAGAATTTGATAATGAAATTTTATCTACTAGATAATAAATCCTAGACTGTTAACTAAAACTAGAAATTGATAGAATAATTTAAATAAACTACAAATTTAAATAACTAAATACTGATCTAATATGTCTCTCGTTAGAAACAAAACTATCTGAATTATAATGAAATAAATAATTCATGCATGAAAGTGCATTGCTTTATTGTAATGATGTGGATCTGATTTGTCCAAGATTGCCTAAATGTTGCAAATGATTTTCACATTCATTGGTTATAAACTCTTTGCTTCTCTCAAAACTGCTCTACCCTGCCATTTGTATTTTGTTTTCTTGCATGCAAGATTTAGGTATTTTTCTTTTCAATAGTTCACACCCATTTCTTGATGACTATGTGATCTTTGCTTTCCTTCTCAAGATTTTGAAGCAAAAGTTCTACAATCCTAACTGCCATAAAGCTTGTTTGTCCCTTATATAGACTAAAACTCTTCACCACATAGTTGTAAGAGCCTTACATTTCTTGCATCTATGTCATCAGATGTAAAAATCGCTTATAAAATATTTCTTTAAGAAGGTTCATAGATTTGGGCAGGGTTTAGTTCAGACACGCAAGTGCACAGGTCATACAAGTAGTAAAAATCTAATGTAAGTCTAGGTATCATTCCAACAAAGATTGGTATGAATTAAATATCAATCACTTAACTACTAAACTTCCATTCTATTCGACTAAAGACTAAAATGGAAGTTGTATCTGTAAAATAAAGGTTCTAGACCATTAACTATCATGCTTAACTAAGCTAAAACAAATTAAATGACTAAAATAAATCGTAACTAAAATGTCGGGATCGAATCGCTCTCGTGAGAAACTTAAAACTATCATGAATTACAATGAAACAAATTAATTCTCACACTAAAATAGTATCACTTCTGCTTTTGTAATGGATTCGGATTTGTCTAAGATTTCTAAATTTTGGAATTGATTTCTCCATATTCGTTATTTGATACTCCTTGCTTCTCTCGCACAAGATCAAACCACTACTTGTATTCCCAATCCTCTCAAGTAAAGATCCGCATTTTTCTTTCTCAATACTTCACACCCATTTCTCAAGGATAAAGATACCTTGCATTTCCTTCTCGTGATTTTCTGAGCTTCTACCACTTAAAAGGTGGCTCAACTCGTGATCTATTGGGTCGTTCTTTCCCTTGATTAGATCTCAACAACACTCTGGGTTAAGAACTTGCCTTTTAAATTGAGGTGAACTCTCTCGATCATTTATATTGTTAAATACTCCTCCAACTTCAATTATGAGCTTAACGATTTATCAAAATGAACGCCAAAGCTCACAAATAATAACGGCGCTAATGATACCTAGAAAAGAATGCTCTCACTAGAACTCCGCTTCAGGTCACGTAGGGCATCCCGGATATCGAAAGCAAGATATTCCCTAAATGGTATTCTGCATTCACTATCAAACTTATCAATCCAAAACGACATCAAGTAAATCCGAACCCAAATAAGTTCTCCACCAGTACGTATGACCAGAATCAAATGTAAATCAATCTAGCAGAGTCAAGGCCTGGACATCAAGAATCGCGAATTAAGAAATGGAGTGCCGACAAGGTAAAACCAACGTAATTGCAAGAACCGAGAAGAAATGAATAACATAAATTTTTCTAGATTTCATGAATTTTGTGCAGTAATTTTAAGAAGAAAATAAACGTAAATAAACTACACCCACTGCTTCTTATCAGTCATAGATCTAAATCCGTAGTGCCACTAACTAAAAATCTACTCTAAACTATACATTGAGTTCCTCTCCTTTCCCCTTTTTTTCTCTCGGCAGCTAAGACGAAGACTACTTTACTATTCTAAAACCGTCCATTTATACCGGCCAAAAGAAATTAAATAATCCCCAAAGCTCCGTGTGGAACTTAAAGAAGGCCCAACTCACTATCCTATGTCAGCGATCTTCAAGTTAATGTCTCGACATGAATTTCCCGCTTACCCCAGCCTACCGTGGACCTTATTGTTTCTCGTTGCAACCAGCTTTCTTGCGAACTGCCAGATCAATGGTCGCTGACATCGCTTGTAGTCACGACCTGTTTGCTCGTTGTTTCTGCAGCTGATGTCGCGACTACGCTTCATGTCGCGACATCGCTATTTTTCTCTTCGCTAATGAGTTATGTAATCATTTAGGTTATGACCACCTTCTGTTTGTAGGAGACTTCATGTTGTGACTCTGATTTCTTGGTCGCTATCAGGTTAGTGGTCTTCGCTTCACATGTTTCAATTATGTCGCGATCTTCAAGGTGATGTTGCGACCCTTTGGCCGCCCATTTCTTTCTTCCGTCACAACCTCTTTTCGCTTTGTTGCAAACTAATTTTTCTCCTTCCCACCTTATTCCGTGTCACGACTGTCGCGACCTCTTTTTCTTTCTCTCTATCAATATTCTGGGCCGCGACCTTAGTGAGTGGTCGCGACATCGTTTGTGGTCCTTGATTAATAAATGGTCGCAACTTCAGTCTTCTTGTTGGGACTCCAGTTCCAGTTTTTATGTCGAAACCTCAAGTTGTGCCTTTCATTTAAAAACTAGTTGCAATCCTGTTCTCCTTTGCAAAGACCTCAGGGCTTCATTAACGATCCACATCGCGACATCGCACTTACGTCGCGACCCCCGCCACATTCACCCCTCGGCGTCGCGACATCGGAGTGGTGTCGTGACATGCATATTCTTCTTTTGAATATTTCCTTTAGTCTCGACCACATTTCCTTTGTCGCAACCTCTTTCTTCAAGTCACGACTTCACTTGTTAAGGTCTTCTATTTCTTCCTCAAAGTTGATTTTGGTGATGTCGTGACTTGGAAATGACTAACAACTAAGCTTCCTGTCGCGACTTCGATTTTCAAGTTGCGACTTCAATTCTGCTTATAGGCTGGTCTCTTATGGTTTTTGCTGAGATTTTAGCATCTGTTGTATTTTCCTGCAAAATTAAATTTGAGTAAAATATCCACATTTTTGCATACAAATCAACATTTATCTTGTAATATGCTCAGAAAAATGGATTAAAAATCTAATGAGTTTTTAGACTCATCAAATTCCCCCAAACTTAAAATTTTGCTTGTCCCCAAGCAAAGAAAATAAAGAATTGTTTGTCCTCAAACAAATAAGATTAAAATTTTTAAGGACATTTTTCTGATCCATACCACAGTCTTTCTCATTCCACCTTCTAACTGGAAATAAGAGATATCGGCATCATTTTAAATTTTAGTTTCGATTCAAGAATAAGAAATGGTACACTTCTATCACAAATTTCTTGATGAAATAATGTATTTTTAAATAGTTTATTCAACAAGTCTTGTTCTCTTCGTGTGTGCGTGTCTTCAATCCTTTTCATCTTCATGTTGAATTTTAGTTCAATCTTTCTGGGAGTTTTCTTGACCGTTAGTCAAAGTCCCATGTAGGCTTGTTTCTTTATATTGATCTCCACTAATGTAGGTAAATTCAACCTTCAAGATCAAGGTGTCTTTCAGGCTCAGAATGTCAGCTTAGGTAATTGCAGATAATGGAAAATTCTAAGCTGCAAATCACCCAATTTCCACATTTTCTTGTACTTGTTGTCTTCAAATTTTCACCCTTTGCTTCTTTGTACTTGTTGATTCTTCAAATTTTCAACCTTTTGGTTTATTCGCCACTGCCCTGCTGATCCCCTCCAACCTTTCATCTGAGATCCACCTCTTTTGAACATTTATACTCAATTTCACATGGCACTTATCTGAAATACTCAACCCTCTAAGTCCATGAACCTTTATTTCTTTGTTTTCAAGGCCAGAACAATGCAATCTGTCCCGCTCCAAATCTCATCATCCCTAGAGAACCTCAGGCTAGCAACTCCATGCTACCCGCTTGGTATTAGGGGGCACTAGGTTAAAACACTCTACGAGCTTAATTGTTCAAGGAAATAGGCCACAAGACAAAACTTATTCCCTTTTCATTAATTTCCTCGCTTCTTACTTCTTCACCTCATACCGTGAATACCTGGAAATATTTTTCCCCCTTAAACTTGTTTCCCTTTACAAAGACTTTTCTCAGATCGAAACTGATAATTGGGTTATTTGTTGCAGTGATTTATCAAAGGAGGGAATTTAGGTTTCACTGTCGTTTATTTTAAGAAAATAAGGCTCTCGTTTTCAAGCCCAATCAAGGAACTAAAGGATATGCTTTATATTAAGTATTGAGGGTAGGCTTGAAAGCTCAAACTCGCCAAGATGGCCTCTATTACTTCATATCGTTTACCTAAGATTTTGCCTCAATCAATAATCTAACAAGTTTTAGGACTATGGAGTCTCAATCCTGAATTTCCCAGAAGATGTTCCTAATTCCTCTCAAAGTTTCACGAGTTTTGTTGACCCATGTGTATTATTTCTTCAAGACTTGTACTTATTCACTGTCTACTTACATTATTTCAACCAAGTATTTTGTTCCATCAAAGAATAACCATTTTTCCACTTTTGCAATCTAAATCGAATGTAATCATGCAGTTACAACTCCCACTCTGGCTTTACTAATTTACGCCCTTATTCTTTTCTGCTAAATAGAAAATTTACACAAACACAAAAATTCAGTATATCAATTCGTGAACTCAAAAACAACTAATTTGTAAGTCAACAAGAGTTTTATTCAAATATCCAAACATCCTCGATATTATACAATCTGGGCTTACAAATAAGACTATAACTAAATTAGAGAAAACTCTATTTCTGATCTAAAACCCTATATCTTCCCTCCAAGGTCGCAACTTACTTTATTTGAGTTCACTGCATTTTCGAACTCGCCGCAGTGATTCTGTATCAGTACGCGTCGTTCAACAAATTGGCACTCTTCCTTCCTTTTCTTGAGCTTCTCCTCGCTGATGGGTTCTAATTAACCCTTCTTCCACTCCTTCCCATCAACTAATTTCTTGATTACAATAACGTTTATGGAATAATGAATGGAATTGGTTTGTTTTCCCAGCTCCATTCATTCCATAAGCTCTGTGTTTGCGACCTTGAAACTCTTCTTTTCTCTCATTCCTCCTTTCTCTTTCATTCTCGTTGTTTATTCTTCCTTTGTTTCCCATCCTTTATAGTGATTTAGCGCTCTTGGGAATTACGGGTTCTTTATTCTTTCTTTAGATTTAGATGAATGAATTAAATGAAGTTTCGGATTTATGCTTCTTTCTTTATTGAGCGAGAGGTTTAGAATTTTGATTGTTTTTCTTGGAGTTATTAAATTCTCTCGAATTATTCCTTTTGAAACTGAGCAGATTAAACCAATTCATTTAATCAAGACATTGGTTTTACGTTTTACGCATTATACTTAATTTATTTGAATTACGAATGAATGATCACGGCGGAAGGGTTAAGATGAATTAGGCCGACTTTGAAAGTGGAGTGGACTTTGGATCAATTTATTTCCGTCTCATCAATTTTAAGCCTTTTAAGTGATTTTATTTTCAGGAATCTATTTTTAATGATGGAGCTACAAAATGAAAGGTTTAAAATCTCACTTTTATTGAGTTTTGGATTATTAATTGCGCAACATAAAGATTTTATTTGCGACACAGTGTATGATCCACCCCCCTGACAAAGGAATTTTGATGTCACAACTTTCTCTTTTCTTTCCTTGATTTATTTTTAGTCGTGACCTCAGTTTCACTGTTTCAACTTTCTTTTCTGATTTATTCTTTCACATCCAGCATTCTTGGTTGCAACTTTTGGATTAGTATTGCGACGAAACAATCAAATCAAGTAAGTTTCATTCACAACTCAATTCATCTTCATCATGCAAATATTCAATAAAATCATCAGTGTACATCATATTCAAAGATTCAAGACGAGAATAAAGTAAGAAATTCCCGAAACTTTCAATCATGCCATATCGAGACAAAATTTAAATAAATCAAGAAAATTATATTGCCCCTTTTTTTTATCTCTTATCTCAGTTGGAGTTTGATTGTAGATTCTCCCCCATACATAATTTTCATTGTCTGCAAAACTAAAAAAAATATTTACCTACTATTTAATAAATAATAGAATCAAATTACAAGCTATTATAAATTTAAACATAAAAATATAACAGGAAAAACATAAAACAAGCGTGTGGATTGTCTTCCACAAAAATTTGTCAATTTTAGTCTTTATTTGGACTTCTTCTTTATATAGTCTGTTTCTTTAAATTTTATCATTTAGAGGCCAGAGTCATTCTTCCAAATTGCTTTCTCCAGGTAGTGCTTTAATCTCGACCATTAACTTCCGAATTCCTCGATTAACGGCTCTGAGTGTCCTTTGCCCCCAGAATTGTGTGCTTGATACTACTTTATGGTCGCTCCATTTGGATTTAAGCTTTCTGGAAAGAGTCTTAGTCGGGTTAATAACAAGACACGATCTCACGCCTTGAATTTGTTCCTCAAATTCGTTGATCATGCCATTTTTTGTTTATCTTTATAGATTGCCTTAGCCTTATCACTTGAAGCCGTTCTTAATAACCAATTCATTTTAGTTGGAAGTAGCCCCTCTTCTTTAGCAGCCTTGAAATCAAAAATTCCAGCTCTTGATGGCCCACATGGCTTGATGTTCTAGGTCGAGAGGTAGGTGGCAAGGTTTTCCAGACCAGCTGTATGGGGACATTCCAATGGGAGTTTTAAAGCGGGTCTGGCGCCTAGAGTTCATCATCAAGCAGACCAATCTCTTATCTTCGGAACTTACAGGTCTTTTTCAAGAATTTTCTTTATCTCCACTGTTGGAAAATTCGGCTTGCTATTGTCAGAGGGTGATAAGCGAACATAATGTGTTTGATACCATATACGCGAGTTTGTCAAACACCTTATTTTAAATGGCTCCCTCCATCGCGATTATAGTTCTGGGTGTCTAATCTGTTTGAGAAATATTTCTTTGTGGAATCCTGGCTTGTATTAGCATCATTCTTGAGACAATTTGCTACCTCAGCCCATTTGATACATAATCCGGCTAGGAGTATGTATATATTTCCAAATGAAGCAGAAAGGCCCCATAAAATCTATTCCGCCCATGACAAATTTTCCACGGGGATACCTTGCGGGGCATTTCATGCCTTTCCCGATATTTCCCATTCTTTGGCATTGATCATAACTTCACCCATTCAAAACAGTCCTTAAAAATAGTAGGCCAGTAAAATCCTGACTGAAGAATTTTGTGGGCTGTTTTATCTCCTGCAAAATGTCCTCCATATGGTGATGCATGACATTCTTGTAAAATCTTTCTTTGCTCACCTTCTGGTACACATCTCCTTATAATCAGATCAACTCCTCTTTTAAACAGTAATGGGTCATCCCAGATGTAGTATCTGCTGTCAGTCCTTAGCTTTTTTCTTTGCTGGTAGCTGAATTCTTGTGGCATAATTCCACAAGCTAAGAAGTTCTAGCTCTCCGGCATACGAGGTGTTTGGAGTAGCCAGTGGAGCCACTTGCTCTCTGAAGAATTTTACGCTATTTCCTCTTCCTCTTCTTGTTCAGCAGGTTTCTCCACTCTTGACAAGTGATCAGCTATCACATTGTCACAACCTTTATTGTCTTTTATTTCTAGATCAAATTCCTGCAATAACAATACCCACCTGATCAGTCTTGGATTTGCTTCTTTCTTTTCCATTAGATACTTAATTGCTGCATGATCAGTGTGTATAATAATGTGGGACCCCAATGTATTACTAAATTTTTTCACATCTGAGTATTCTCGCCTGACATCTCGCACCCGGTAGTAGAGTAATTTTTCTGAGCTTCGTTAAAGGTTTGCGGCATAGTATATGGCTGAATACTTTTCGACTTTACGTCCCGATACGGCTCATTGCAAATCATGGCATCACATGATTTCAAATTCTACGTTCCAATCTGGTTTTGCCATGATGGGAACGAACAAGTCTAGATTTGATTTCTTGAAAGAATTCTAGCGGGATTCATTAAAATAGAACTTAGTATCCTTTTCTAGCAATACGTATAATTGAATGCAGCAATTTTGAGAAATCTACGATAAATCTTATAAAATCAACATGTCTAGAAACTTACAATTCCCTTGGTTGTAGTGGGTGGCGTTAAATTTCTTATAATTGAAACTTTTTGGCAGTGCTACCACCTCTATTTTCTTTGCGAAATCATGTGCTAAAAGACAATTCCTTCTGTAACCATAAAATGTCATTTTTCCCAATTCAGAGCTAGATTCTTGTCCTTGCACCTTTGAAGTACTATCCCGAGTTAGACGAAGCCTTTGTTCAAAGCTGGATCCATACTGCTGTAAATCATCCATGAAGATCTCCATAACTAGCCACTTCATCGAAAATATAGACATCATGCATCTTTGGAAGGTACCGGGGCATTACACAAACCAAATGGCATTCTCTAAAAACAAAAAGTACCAAATGGACATGTAAAAGTGGTTTTCTCCTGATCCTCAAGTGCAGCGACAATTTGGTTATATCCGGGTATCCATCAGAAAACAAAAGTGAGGGTGTCACGCGATCTATCCAACATCGATCAATGAAGGCGGGGAAAATAATCCTTTCTTGTTGTAGTATTCGGTTTCACGTGAAAGTCGATACACACCCTCCATTCGATCCACCGGTTCTTGTAGGAATAGTTCATTCTTTCATTTTCGATCACGGTGAATCCACCTTTCTTGGGAACCACGTATCATAAGACTCACCGAAGCTATCGATATAGCATATCTCATTGCATTTAACCATTTCGAACTTCTTTCTATGACTTCTTTCATGCGGGTTGACTCTTTTGATGCTCAGTAAGTTTTGCATTATCGACCAGTAATGTTGTGCATGCGGAAATGGAGGGGCGATACCGCGAATCCTCGTTATTGACGATAGCTTCCTTGTATTTCCTAAAATTTCCGGCAACTTTTGTTCTTAAACTTGGTCAATCTGGTGATATGATAGCTTAGTTTTCTCTTTTTAGTTCTAAGAACTCATATTTCAAATAGTGGGCAATTCTTTCAATGGTAACCCATACGCACTAGTTTCTGCTCCTGGGTTTTAATTTCGGCTACATACTTCATCTTGACTATTTTCATTTTATGCTCGAGGCCCCATTTCTTTGTTAAACAAATTTGAAGCGGTGTTTCTAATCGAAGACTCTCGAGATGCGAAATTCATCTCAATTTCATTGATGGGAATGTTGAAGAATAAAGTCGAGTCAATTCGACTGCGAAGACTATTGTTTTCTCTGACCATCTGACTTTACGCATCTCACGTCGAGGATGTTCCAAACTCTATTAAGATTAAAGTGCCTTGCTTCATTCCCATATAGTGTCGGTTCGCGCTTTGCGCACATATATCGAAAGCGTTCAGGTTGCTAAGGGTCTTCCTAAGCGTAGGAACTTGGGTATCTTCCTCCATCTTCATGATAACAAAAATCCTTTGGGAAGAAGAATTTCCCGGCCTTGTAGTACATCTTCAAGGAATACCTTACGGATTTGTGCCATTGATGCGGTAGCCATTTGCGTGTAATTGTTGTTGGGGTAAGTTCCCAAGAGCTAAGTCTTTTCTGGATAGCGGCATCAAATTTATACTAACTTACGGAATCACATAAAAAAGCCTTCTTGAAGATTCGTATTTCCCTATGGAGCGGGGAATGGGTAAGCTGCCGGGGGTCCTTCATTTTTCTTTGGGGAGCTTTGTTTGGATCTTGCCTTTACCAAATGCGATCAAATTCGCTATCCGCTTCATAGCTATCTTCCTTTTCTTGCTCAGTATCTCCTTCAGAAATTTTGCATAAATAGGCATTTGGTTGATCACCTCTGCAAAGGGGATATTGATTTCTATTTTCTTGAAAATATCGAGAATCTAAGCTGCTGATTCGTGCCACGGTAGAGATCATAGGAATCGACAAAATTTATACCTAAATTCCTCCTCTTTGCTTGGTAGTAAAACTCTTTGTAGTATGGTGGTGCAGGATCGAACTACGAGGATGAGTTTTTCTTCGCCTGAGAATGATTTCTGATGGGAAGTCAAAAATGGTGAATTTGGTTTGGATTTTAAGCTGGTAGTTAAAAGCGAGTCAGGGGTTTTGATGGTGGCGGAAATAAGCGAAATTGAAATAAGAAAAATAAAAAAAAAAGGTCTCCTTGAAATATCGGAATCTTGGGCTTGCCCAGGATTAGCGTGAGGGTCCTCGGGGTTATTTCCTCGCGTTGGGAGGATGACATATAGTCATCTCCCGAAACCGGATCTTTATTTAAACATAAAAACTGGCCACTAAATTTTCCTTTTGAAAATGGCATTCACTGGCCATTTATGTTCTCAGTCAGTTGAAACGAGTCTCCTTGATTCACATTATAATGGGTAATAAATGGTAACTAATGAACATCACAAGATCTAGTAATAAGCATCAAATGAAACTAAAAGATTGCAATCTTGTATTCAACATGAATGAAGGGATCACAAGCCTAATGTAAAAGGGAGAACACACGGGCAGCTGTTAGTACACAGCGTGAGCGGGGACCTCCAGCGAATCCTGCAATCAGCCTTCCACTTCAAGGAGGGAAGGGTTTTAGCCGCTCATCCCTTGATTTGTCATCATCAAGGGGTGTTTGGCTCTGAAAGTGCGAAAATGAAAGAAAATGAAGCGACGGAAAGAGCGGGAAGCAGGGGGAGGCTAGAAAGCTTCTCCCAAAATTTATTATGAAGTGATTGATTGTCATTTGTTACAGACTGAGGCTTATATATGCTTAGAATAAGGGAAATTACAAAACAATATGAAGCAACAAAATTACAGTGAGAAATTGAAAAGGAGAAAAACCAAAAGCGGTCGTTTAAACCTGTAAGGGCATAAATTTTCGCTATGCACGAGTGAATTTAACATCATCACGAAATTTAGTATCATAGCAGTCGCTATGATAAGCGAAATTTCGCCATCATAGCAAAAAATATCTGGCGTAAATTGGTACCGCTATGCTGCGATATTTTATCATAGAAAATTCGTTATGATAGCAATTCAACGTAAGCGAATTTACCTTTGTTAAATACTTGTTCCTCCGGCTACTATTCCATTGCTCCTGCTTCATTTTCTTCTATTTACGCTCTTCTTTCCTTTTGGTCTCACGATGCACATGATGTTGGGTTTGACCGAATTCTTCATGTTTGGATCGACTCGGCAATGTTAACATGGTCTTTCGCGAAAATTGCAAAATTGATACAAAATCTGCGATCGGTAGAATAGTAGGGACCTTAATGTGTAAATCGGGTTAATTAGAATGATTAGTATACAAAAACACTCAAAACTTATAATAAATAGGGTTCAAAATAGCACTTTTGAGCCTTAATCAGCACTCTTCTTTTGCCTTAAAAGCCTACGTGAAATGGCACTATAGGTGTATAATCTGGTCCTCCTTCCTTCTATTGCTCATTGTTATTTCCTTCGAAATTTATTCCCGGTCACATGTGCTCTTCTATCCTTCCTTTCCAGTATTTTCTTGTTCTGCCTCAGTCTCTTCTTTCCTTTCTTTCCTTCTGCTGTTGCTCACTTCTTTCCCACTTCTCAACTAAATTGCCATGCAATCTTTTGGATTCTTTTGAGTGTCACTAGGGAATATACCCTTGCTCGGATTTGGCATATTCAGGGCCAGCTGCCCTCTTTGTGTCTCCAAGTTTTTTAATGAGGCACTTGTATTCTTCTGAAACAATTTAGTGCTCCGGACTCAGCTTCCCAGAGTCGAGCCGAGTTTACGTTCATGGAAGTGTATAAGCCTCTTGTTGTCCCCCATGAACTACAACATTTGTTCTTCAAATGGTTGAGCCCTCCTTTGACCCTGATATTCATTTCTGCATTCACCCCCTTGATGCTATTGCTAGAACCTTGGTGGCTGCTGATATCCCTGTTGAGGATTCTTTCCATGCCTTGGGCCTTGTAATGCCCCTCCACCATATGAGAAATTCTCATGGTTCAGTCTTCGATTGCGTAATGTGTGGCGGGTTAGGATTTTTACTTGAAATAGTAATTTATTGAAGTTCGTTCACGTATTTAACCTCCTCATCACCATAGAATATTCTTACATTTGAGGTATGACCCACTTCTTCATTTGCTTCTCTTTCCTTGCTCTATTTCATGAGTGTGCATTTTCTTTCTGTTGTCCCCCATGCATGATGGCATCTAACTTTGCCTCCATGGGTCATTTTACTCTCGGCTCATGACCCCTTTTCCTCTGCTTCATTACCCCTTGAAAGCTTCGAGATGGAGCTTTCATATTGCATTTAATGAGTCTTCTATCGGATCTCTAGCCCTGCCCGACACTTTATTTTGAATGCTCCCACAACACTGAAGCATCGATAATGCCTTTAGATGTATCATTTGGGCATGATACACTATATCCATCTGGGTTTTTTAAATCAATTCCATGCATAGGGCACCTCTTGACAACCTCTTAGGAATCTCCCCGAGCTATATATAGGCTCTCGTCTTCCCTTGTTGGAACTTTCTTATTATCTCTTTTCTTCTCTACGAGGGTGAGAGATGGAAAAGAACACGCCCCGATATGCTTCTACCAACTCTTCCCAAGTATCAACTAAACTATATGGTAATGATTCATACCAAGTGGCTGCTATATCTCTTAAAGAGAATGGGAAGAGATGTAGCTTTATAGCCTCTGGCCTCACACCATTCAGCTTCATTGTATTTGCCATCCTGAGAAATCTACCCAGGTGCTCGTTTGGGTCTTGATTGGGATGACCCGATTGAGCGATCTTCTTTACACCATTGTTATCAAAGTGGCTTTAGTTGAAGTTATTTGCATCCACTGGTAGGCTGTACGATTGCAGAATATTCTTCTGAATGATAGGCCTCGAAGTCTTCCATTGTGATAATAGAGCCTTACATTGCATTGTCCTCGTTCCTCAATGCGGTCATGTCTCTAAATACGCCGCCATTGCGTTTTCTACTCTTTTAGTCTTTCTTAAGCAGTGTTCTCAATTCAGTGTCTTGCTAGAAGCGGTCGAATCCACATTTCCTATACGTAAAGGATTTCCACGAAATCAAAACACACTTTCGAATTAATACAGTTAGTCAAACTAAACAAAATATTTTCACGTACCTTGTTAAAGATTAGTGGTTGATGTACTTACTTGCTTGGAAAGCTATTTTGTTATTTTCTTTTATAAATGTCCAAATTAGCATTTCCCTCTTTTGTTTAGAATATTGATCTATTTGATCTTCTGATCCCAGCTGATAAGCCATAAAGCTTGTTTATTCCCTTTTTATATAGACTAAAGCCCTCGAATTCACATGGTTGTAAGAGCCTTACATTTCTCTTGCATCATGTCTGCTTTGGATAAATTGCTTTATAAAATATTTCTTTCGGAAGGTTCATGATTTAAAAAATAAGGGGTTTAGTCTGCTTGACACTTTTGCAAATTACACAGGTCACTCTGATTAGTAAGAAGAAATCTAAATGTAAGTCAGGTATCATTCCCATAGGGTGAGTGCGAATTAGATCGACTACCCCAGAAGCTAAGCTTATGCTATTTGGACTAAAGACTCAAAATGGAAGTTGTATCAAGAAAAATAAAGGTTCTAGACTATTAACTCTTTGTTTAACTAAGCTAAAACAAATTAAATGACTAAAAATAAATCGTAACTAAAATCATGGACTTAATCGGTTTCTGTGAAAGCGAAAACTATCGTTAATTCTGGTAAACGATCCGATTCCTACACTAAAATACATTGCTCTTTGTTTTGTGTATGTTGAGTTACCAGGCGAATATCCAATCCCAGTTGGAACATAAATGCGGAATTTATAGTGCATCCCTTAACCCACCAAGGATCCATCGTTTCATAAAAGCAGAAGGAAGGGTATGAAACTTACCTCTTAGATCGATTTGTCAAGCCTTCAAAGTCGCGTCTTGGTTTATTCGGATCTTAAAAGTGCGCCTTTCGGCGTACCCTCACAAGTATCCACACGAACAAATAATGAGCAGTCTTGTTGGACTTAGTTCGGGTTTGTCTTCTTAAAGAAGCCAGAGTAGGGTCTCTGTTTTGGTTGTTCTTAGAGTAAAAACCGACTACTACAAAATATACTTATGTCTCACATATATATATCTATATAAGTCTGTAGGGTTTTTTAAATCAAAAAAGCAATTTTATGTTATTATATATTTAAAACTCTTTTAAATAGCCTTAATTTAAGTCAAATCCTTATCGAGATAAGGAAACGAATTTATATTATTATATATTTAAACTCTTTTAAAAAAAACCCTTCTGATTGTTTCCTTATCCAGTAAAATATAACAATTAATTATTTGTTATATAATTTAAATCCAATTTAAACTTTCTCAAAATTAGAGATGATGATTTAAATAATAGTAATTGTTATTTTTATAATTAAAATAATATCATCATTTTAAATTACTACAGTGAAAAACCATAACCCGTTATTGTCGTTCTTAATGTGGAACCACATGGGTTCATTAAACATTGGCGGTGAGCTGAAATCGCGTTTGATCACTGCAAAGTCGTAAATTGGCACCAGTAAGACGTTATATTACGAGTTAAATAGAAAACCTCATGATCGAGACAACCTTAATATAGCTAATGACATAATCCTTTTGTCTCATGATATCTTGATAGAATATAAGGCATGGACAAAAGTGACCTTATATACCGTTATATCTTTGATTGCTTTCCGAAGCCTAGTGGAAGTAACTAGAAGCAAGCGACATTGATCTCCATCATTTCATTTGAGCACGACCATGCATTCTCAGTCTCGGTGTCGGGGGGACTAGAGATATCTCTCTTATAATAAGAGGACAAATTCCATTTTAATCTCTCATATCTCACTACATAATTCTTATTATGTTTCCAAGTATGACATAGTCATCGATTAAAGACAACGTTTGATTATGTCAAACATGATATTCCTTATGTTTAGGAAATTATAAGCGATCTCGAATTGAAGAGTTTGACCACATAACTATTAGAGATTAATTTATGACTTTAATCCATGTATTAATCTCAAGACGGGTCACCATCGATATTTGTTCTCAACAAATAGATATAAATTTGATTTGTATCTCATACATATTCATCCCATGAATATCGATCAAACTTTTATACTAATCTTAATTCATTATTATTCCCATAACAATAGCAGATTAGGGATATTTAGAATAATTAATAATATTATTCAAAGGACGTATATATAATAAACATACAAATCATCATAATAATTAATTCATAAATAATCAAAATACCATGTCCTGCATAGGCTAGAGCACTATTACTAACGGATAGGATTTGTCAAAGATTTCTAAATTTTGGAATTGGATTTCTCCATATTTATGATTTGGATACCCCACTTAGCTATCTCGAAGGCAGATCAAACCCGGTACTTAATATTCAATCCTCTTGCAAGATGCGGGTATTTTCTTTCTGATACTTCACACCCGTTTCTTGTTGTGGCCGGACCTTTGCATTTCTTCGAGTTTTCGCAAGTTTCTACCACTTAAAAGGCGAAATGACCTCGGATCTGTGGGTCGTTCTTTTTCCCTTGATTAGATCTTAGCTAACGGGGTTAGAACTTCACTTGGCACCCAGATTGAGGTGAACTCTACGATAATTTATATTGTTAAATACTCCCCTCGACTTCAATTATGGCCCAGAGATGGAAGATTTATCAAAATGAGGCGGCTCAAGCTGCTAGGTTCGTCAATGGTAGTCATACCTAGAAAAGAGAATGCTCGCTCCTCGAGGAATCTCAGTCTACGTGTCCTGTGAAAGGCGTCACAGTTTATGGAAGCGAATCGCCTCCGAATGGTATTTGGTACTACTATTGGGAACTTATCGATTAAAAAATGACACGAATAAATGATGGGCGATAAGTTCTCCAAATTTATGCGGGAAGGCGCCTTAAATGTAAATCAAATCCAGTAGTACAACGCTCAGGTCTGCAAATTGCGAATTAAGAAATGGAGTCTTAGATCGCGTCTAACCTTGTAATTGCAATAAGCGGGAAGAATGAATTCCGAAATTTATATAGATTTCATAAATTTTCGACGGTAATTTTAAGAAGAAAATAAGCGAAATAAAGCTACGAGCTCTACTCGTTTTATACAGATTCCCATATTGAATCCAGAAAAGAAATTAACTAAAATATATATATATATATATATATATATATATATATATATATATCTACTCTAAACTATTCAACTGAGTTCCTCTCCTTTCCCATTTTATGGGTAGTGAAGGCGGAACTACTTTACTATTCTAAAACTATCTATTTATCACGTCGAAAGAAATTGGGCGAATCCGCTCCGGGTGGAATCTAAAGAAGGCCCGACTCAACGTATGTCGCGACCTGAGTTGATGTCAGACATGAATTTCCTGTTGCTCCCGGTTCAGTGCGACCTTGTTGCTTATTGCGACCGGTTCTTTACCTTTACTTGGATCGATGGTATGACATCGTTTGTAGTTGTGACCTTGTTTGTTAAGTGTTTCTCCAGAGTTGATGTCGCGACCACGGTTCATGCCAGCGACATACGTTTATCTTTCTCTTAATGCGGCTTGATTTGCGTAGCGATTTGGGTTACGACCACCTTTAGTTTGTAGGATGACTTCATGTTGTGACTTTGATTTGGTAATTACTTAATTGTGTTGGTGGTCTTAACCTTCCACGGGTTTTAATTTAATGTGCGACCTCGGTGATGTCGCGACCTCTTTTCTTGCCATTTCTTTTCTTAATTACGCAACCTCCGGTTGTTGTTGTAACTAATTTTCTCACTTCCTTTATTCAGTGCGCTGACCTCAAGTGATGTCGACCTCTTTTCTTACGCTTTCGGCTCTTCTTAGGTTGCGACCTTGGTAGTGGTCGCGACATCGTTTATGGTCCTTGATAATAAATGAGCCGCCCAGCGGTCTTCTGTTGGGATTCCGGTTCCGTTTTATGTCCCGGGCCTCCAGTTTCCTTTCGTTTAAAAACTAGTTTTAACCCGTTCTCTTGGAAGACCTCTCTTGTGGTTTCATTGGCGGATCCGTCGCGACATCAGGCGATGTCGTGACCTGGTCTGACCGGTGGCGTCGCGACGCCAGTGGTGTCGCTGACGTGCAATTCTTCTTTGAATATTTCCTTTATTCTTGACCACATTTCCTTTGTTGCAACCTCTTTCTTCAAGTCACGACTTCACTTGTTAAGGTCTTCTATGTCTTCCTCAAAGTTGATTTGGTGATGTCGTGACTTGAAATATTGCAACTAAGCTGCAGCCGCGACTCCGTTTCGATTCGCGACTAGTGCTGCTTGTAAATTTGGTCTCTTAGTTTTGTTGAAATTTTAGCATCTGCTGTATTTTCTGCAAAATTAAATTTGAGTAAAATATCCATATTTACGCCACAAATCAACATTTATCTTGTAATATGCTTTCGAAAAATGGATTAAAAAATCGTGAGTTTTTGGACTCATTAGTGGCTCAAATCAGCCGGATCTATTGGTTCGTCCTTTCCCTTGATTAGATTTAAGCTAACACGTGGTTGGGAACTTCCCTTTAGATTAAGAGGAACTCTCTGATTATTTATATTGTTAAATACTCCCCTCCTACTTCAATTATGAGCAAATGGGGGATTTATCAAAATTAACTGTTTCGGCGGTTTATCGATGGTAGTCTAACATACCAAATATTCTCTCGACTCGGGGAATCTCAGAGTATATGTATCCACTTGCCAGAGGGCATCCTAGAAATCAGAGCAAGATACATTCCCTCAAAATAGTATTCGGTACTACCATTGGGAACTTATCGATTTAGAAACAACAAAAGCGAGTAAATCACTACCCGAATAGATTCTCCATATTTTGCGAAAAATTTGTACTAACTATAATTTAAATCAATGATTTGTATTCCAATTCTTTGCATCGTGATTAAAGAAATGGAGCAACGATCACATTACAAGCGATTAAATTGCCGGGCAGTGAAATCTGAATCGTATAAATTTATATTCTGTGGTCCTCTCTAGTAGTGTTTCTTGCAGTATGTGATCTAAATTCGAACAGGGGATGGAGTTTTCTTCGTACAAATGATTTGAGTGAAACGAAAATAATTGAATTAAATTTGGATTTTAAGGTGGTGATAAAAACAGTGGGTTGGTGGTTTGCAAACTGAAATTTAAATGAAATAAAATGTTAAATAGAACCCCTTGAAGTCTCGGGCCACTGGTTTAGGGTTCGAAGGCATTCAACATGTCCTTGGGTCTTTTTCCTCGCGTTGGGGAGGATGACATATAGTCATTTCGAGCCAGGCTCTTCATTTGGCATTAAACCTAAACCTAAAATTATTTCTTCCTAATGTATAGCATTTATTACCCCCTTAATGTTTCAAAACGATTAAAGCCCCTCACTTGGATCTAACTGAAGGAGCTCGTAAATGTGACTAAATGGGCATCAGTGGATCTAATAGTAAGCATCCTTGAACCTTGGAGCCCAGTACTAGCCACTCGGGGGGTACATCACAGGTGATTCAAACCTAAAAAGTGAAATAAGCTTGATAAAGGAATAAATGCTTGCTGAAAAACATAAGGACATTTCCCTCGTAAGATGTAATTTAGTGAGCATTCAAGTCCTAACGGTGTATATATGGCCTCAAGGCAGCCCTCGACAAGCTAATAAAGAGGCAGTAAGTGGATGACGGTGGATCCAGATTAAGCATCCCTTTGTAACCTGAAACTTTCAAATACACATTGGCTAGGTTGGATGCAGGAGGTTTCAGCTTTATGGTGAGATGCGGGGGCTTAAATGCTCCTGAGTAATAATAATGATAAATGAGAGGGCATGAAAACTTACCTCGAGCCACCGGTGACCCTCTCTTCCAAGGAAAGGGGCTTTGTAAACATACCTTGGTTTGTCATCACAGTATGTTTGGTTCTTGCAGAAAAATGAGAGAAAGAGGAGAGAGAAGAGAGCAAAATGAAAAGCTACGCGTATGTACTGAAAGATTGAAAGTTAGGGTTCCTGAAGAGCTTATAAGGTGGCTTATATAGCCAACCCAGTAATGAAATGACAAAAAATACCTAAAATATGAGATTCACATTAAAGATGAAAATGGTAATTGATCAGCGTGGTCATTTGGAGATCAAAAATATCAAAATCACGAATGACCATTTTATTGTGCGGGGAATTTTCGCTAGCATAGCGAAAATTTCGCTAGCTAGCGAAATTTAGCTAGTGAAAATCACAAGAGATAGCGAAAATGGAAAATTTCATTATCTCTGATGGTTTTGGCTAGCTAGCGAGAATTTAAGCTAGCTAGCGAAAATCTGAAGATAGAAAATGGAAAATTTAAGCTGCTCTACCCGATAATTCGCTAGTGTGTTTCGCTAACTGAATTTTTAAGCTAGCTAGCGAAAATTTCATGTTTCTCTCTGCTGACTCTTTATTTCCATTGTACTTTGTTCCTGCATCCCATCCTGCAGCTTGCCATTTTTCTTTTTTCTTCTCTTCTTTCCTCTTGGTCTCGTCCCATGGTTAATAGGTTTGTTTCGAATTCTTCATGTTGGATCATTTCGGCAATGTTGGCGTGATTAGCTCATAAAAGCTGTGGAAATTTACTTGCCCGCAATGCGTCGATAAAATATTAGGGACCGTGTGTAAATCGGGTTAATTAGAATAATTAGTAATACAAAAAACACCAAACACAGGAAGTATGAGAGTTTAAAAAATAGCACTTTTGGGCACTAATCACACCCCCAACCTACACATTGCTAGTCCCTTAGCAATGAAAGAGAAAAAAGTAATAAAATACATATAAAACTATAACAAAATGCGTTCTAAAATGGTATTTCAAAAAAGGTTGTGAATGAGTATGCCTAATACATAGTAAAAATCATTAAAGTAGTGTCCGATAACTATCATGAAGGGCGAATGCCATACAAAATTGAGTATCAAAAGAGCCTCCTTCCTTGGTGAATCAACCGAAACTTCCACGAAAATCTAAGTGTTTATTTGATTAGCTCTCAACTGATAAAGTGTCAGCGCACTCCCCGACTGCTCTGCCACGATCTAGCATGCTGCTTGACCTAAATAGATCAGGACCCACCTCTTATTCCACAACTCTTTTTGTGTTGTGGGTCTTTATCTTTGAGGTCGACCTCACCAAAGTCCATGTAAGGATCTGTGACTCCCGACCAATTGGGTTTAGGGCACGAGTCGCAAGGATCTTTCGACCCGCAGGCTCTGGGTTTCACCGGACCGAATGATTTGAGACTCAGCACCTGGCTTGCTCGCTCCACCCATCCACCCATGTAAGCGAAACACTAAGTCGGTGGCTCCCGGCTTGATGAAGGTTTAGGGCACACGAGATTTAAGGCTTCGCCATATACCCCTGGTGGTGCTCGGGTTTCCAGAAATGACGTTGCGATTTTTATTCTTTTTCTTTTCTTTTTCTTTGTTTTCTCTTTTGTTTTTTTTTCCGAAGAGCGCGTGGCCTTCTTTACGAGGTCCTTAACTTTATTAAAGGCGTCGATGAACTAGAATTGGGTATGCAAAGTAAAAGGGGTTCTTGAGTTTTATTTATCATTGAAACCTAATGTGCTACGTGGTTGGCTAAGGTAGAAAAATGTCGAAATCAATAAGAATTCAACTAATCATTCACTCGACGACATGGAACGATCTAGCATCAATAGGGTGGACCAAAGTTTGAATTTTCAACACGGGTTAAGCCCGAAAACCCACAAAAAGAATTTTGATTGCAACATGGAGTCAGGATTTTGAAAAGTAAGGCTGTTTAGTATAACGGCGTTATGAGGGACTTGACAAAGCCACGAACATCACAAAATGGCTTGCACAAAATAGTACAAAAGAATAAATACAAAAGCCACTTCCTTTGCTAACTCTCCTGACGAAACATCTCGGTGTTCGAAATGGGGCTCAGTTAGAGAAATTAGAGAGAAGGAAGTGTTACCTCACTGATGAATGTTATCATTGCTGGATAGGAAACTTTGCAAGATTTCCATCGACACCTTATTAACTCAGTTTGGGCTTGAATAAACAAGTTAGAAGAAGAAAGAGGAAAAAGTGACGGTTAAGACATTTTTAAATTACACTTTCATAATAATCTCAAAATGTTCTTTCTGGCCATATTTGGATTCCTCTCTAAGCTCAAGCGGTTGCAGGCTTTAAAGCGGGTTCGGATGAAAAAAGTTATGGCGAAACAAATTTGGAGCGAAGTGGGCGCATGCGAAAATTTCTCGCTATGCTACAGTAATTTTCATTGAGCTTGCGAAATTTCATTAGTATGAAAATTTGACATAGCGAAAATTTTGAATTTTGAATATTTTTTTGTTTTTTTTGAAAAATCAAATAAAATAAAAAATAATAAAAATAAAATGAAAAATAATAAATATATATATATATATATATATATATATATATATATATATATATATATATATATATATATATATATATATATATACTATATATATATATATATATATATATATATATATATATATATATAAAATAATACAAAAATAAAAATATAATAAGAATTTTTTTATTAATTTAATATATAAAAGAAAAGCAAAACGTTTTTTATATATTAAATATAAAATAAAATAAAAATAAAATAAAATGAAGCAGTTGTACGTGTTTTGTCTGTAGTGGAAGCATTGATTTGCTAAATTTGTGCATTTTAAACTGGAAGCTAGCGGGAATGCCATTTCTAACGAAATTTTCAATTTATTGTCTCACAAAGTTTTTAGGCTAGCGAAATTTCATTTGGTATGATATTCATATATTGAGAATTTACCTGGCATTTCGCTGGGATTACTTGAATTTTAATATAGTTATGACTTCACTTCTGCTTTGCGATTTTCAATCAGACTTGAAAATTTGCCTGAAAACTGCAAAAATTAACCTGAAAAATTAGGAAAAATTGCGAGAAGCGAAAATTAATTTAAAAACATAAATTAACTAAAATTAGATAAAAATCTAAGAAGAAAAAGTGCTTAAAAATCAAAATAAAATCTGATAAAATAAAAACAAAGCAAGAAAAATTAAAAACAAAGTGGGGAGAATTGTGCTCCCCCGAGCCCTCCTTAGGCCTTTGGAGGCTGCTGAGGCTGGCCAGACTCGAAATCTTGGGGTTGGTGCTCCGTGAGCAGGCACTGAACAACCTTGTGCCCATGCGATGTGGCGTGCCATCTTCTTTGGGAGTAGTGACGAGCTGCGTCTGATAGCCTCTTCTTGAAGTATTGCTAACGATGGTGATGGGTTGGACTTTATGAGTGGAGTGTTTCGGGGTTTCAAGGTTGGGATTGTGATGCGGTGAGGCAGGGATATAGATTTGATCGAGTGGAGAATTTCTTGGCGGTGGGCTTTTTGGTGACTTGGGCGTGCGGTGGGATTGAGTTCCGTAGGGTTGGTTGAAGGATAGGTTCTTGGGGCTGCCCCCTGCCCTTTCTTGCCTCCCTCGATTATCAAGGCACTAATGCGTTCTTCTTTTTCAGCCCAGTAACACGATTACGGGGCATCACGCCCAGTTCCTCGGGAACCTGCGATTCCACTTTCAATTCCTCCCGAGGCTGCTTGATTGAACACTGCTCATCAAAAGTGTTCCAGGCAAGCACTCATCCTCTGGATTCTCTTGCACGATCAGCTGACGAAGCTTTGAAATTGAGCATTAGCAGGCTATCAATTCATGACCAAATTCACTTTGAAACCCATCTAATGTTCAGGGTTCTCCCACAGTATAAATTTTTTGACTCGATTAGACATTAAATTTCTTTTGTTCTCCACGGCATCACCTGAAGTTTGGTAGGTCTAGAATTGCTTGCTCCAGCGGGGAGATTAGGTACATTGGTGGTTGAAGCTGAGACAAAGAGGCATACTGTGGAGACACCATGTAGGAGGGTGCACTCATCCATTGGTCTCTATAGTCCCTCCGGATCTAAGTGGGTTTGGATTTCTCTCAGGGTTGCGATCACGAGGTTTCTATAGTCTCATTGACATATATCCCTCTAGAGTTCCTCCATAGGGTGCGGCGTATTGTTCTCCTACAAGTGTTCCATTTGGTTAATTCAAGTTCGATCCGGTTCTTGAGGGAGATTGACTTTAAGTACTTTGCGCCTGGTTTCTAATCCACGAGGAATTGATTCCAGTGGCAACGAGCTGACACAAAACAGCCTAAGCGATCCTGCTGCTTGTTTTTTTTTTTTATGATGAAATAAAACTAGAAAAAATGGCGTAAAATGATAAAGGAAATTCACGAGACTTGTGATGAGGGATCCGCAAAAGTATTTCATAGCTTCGTCAAATGCACTGAGCACCGTCCGGCGTGGCGCCATTTGGTCGTGCCACGGTAGTGATCTTGGAATCAACAAAAATTTATATTCCTATGTTCCTCCTACTGGTAGTAAGCTCTTTGCGATACTCTTGAAGTCTAAGATGTTTCAGGGATGGGTTTTCTTCGTCTCAAAATGATTTAGTGAAGCGAAAATAGTGAATTAAATTTGGATTTTAAGGTGGTGATAAAAACAATGGGTTGGTGGTTTGCAAACTGAAAATTAAATGAAATAAAATGTTAAATAGAACCCCTTGAAGTCTCGGGCCACTGGTTTAGGGTTCGAAGGCATTCAACATGTCCTTGGGTCTTTTTCCTCGCGTTGGGGAGGATGACATATAGTCATTTCCCGAACTCAACTCACTGTTTGGCATTAAAACCTAAGCCACAAATTATTTCTTCTAATGTATAGCATTTATTACCCCTTAATGTTTCAAAACGATTTAAAACCCTCTTTGGATCTAACACAGGCTCATAAATGACAGCTAAATGGGCATCGAGTGGATCTAATAAATGTATCCATGAACCTTGGAAACTTACCAAGTCACCCAGCTACTCGGGAATTTTATCACAGTGAATTCAAACCTAAAGTAATCTGAAACAGTAAAAGGAATAAATGCTTGCACGAAAAACATAGGACATTCCCTCATAAGATATGGCATTCGGTAGGCATTGAGTCCACTAACGGTGTATATGGCCTCGAAAAAGGCAACTACGACAAGCTAATAAAGAATGACTAAGTGGATGGCGGTGGATGCAGATTAAACATCCATTGTAACCCTGAGAAGCTTTCCAATACATTGGCTAGGTTGGATCAGGAGGGGTTTCAACTTTATAGTGAGATGCGGGGGAGCTTAAATGCTCATAAATGTAATTAATGATAAATGAGAGGGCAGCAAAACTTTTACCTCAGGCCCCACGGTGACCCTCCTCTTCAAGGAAAGGGGCTTTAGCCAAGCATACCTGGTTTGTCATCACGAGAGTATGTTTGGTTCTTAGAAAAATATGAGAGAAAGGAGAGAGAAGCGAAATAGAAAAGGCTGCGCATTATGTCTTGAAAGATTGAAAGTTAGGGTTACAAACTTATAAGGTGGCTTATATAGCCAACCCCAGATGTGAAGTATTAAAAATGCCTAAAATGAGATTACAATAGGGACAAAATGGTAATTGATCCAAAGCATTAATTAAGTTTGGAATCAAAAATATATCGAAATCTGAGGGCGACCATTTTCATTTATGCGGGAATATTAGCTAGCATAGCGAAAATTTAACTCTGTGAAATTTCGCTAAGCTAGCGAAAATCCTAAGAGATAAGCGAAAATGGAAAATTTATCTCTCGATGTTCAGCTAGTATTACGAAATTTCGCTAACTGCGAAAATTTTTAAGCTAAACTATGGCTGTTCCTCTCTAGCAAACTCTTGTTCCATTAGCGGCTGTTCACGCATCCCCATCTACGACTTGCCATTTTCGATTTTCTTCTCTTCTTTCCTCTTGGTCTCTGATCTATGGTGTTGAGTTTGACTCGAATTCTTCATGTTTGGATCGACTAAACAATGTTGGCATGATTAGCTCATGGCTTGATAAAATTTGCCACAAAATGCGATCGATGCAAAATAGTAGGGATAGTAATGTGTAAATCGGGTTAATTAGAATAATTAGTATAAAAAAACACTCAAAGCTGAAATAAGCGAGGGTTCAAAATAGCACTTTTTGGCTTCAATCCAGCAACCACTATAACCATAATGAAGCGAGAAAATTAACTCGAGAAATTTAATGCAGATTTCATAGAAATTTTATCGTAATTTTAGAAGATAATAATTGAAATAAAATTTCAGCTCTAATCGTTTCTGCACAGTTAACAGAAGAAGATCCAGAAAGGAATTAAAAATAAAAAAAATGAAAAATAAATAAAATTCTACTCTAAACTATACACTGAGTTCCTCTTCGTTCCCCTTTTCTGGGTAGGGAAGACAGAAGCTACTTTACTATTCTAACACTGTCTATTTATACTATCAAAAGAAATTGGGCTGAATAAAAAAAAAACTCCAGGTGGAATTTCCAAAAGAAAGCCCGGTTTACTGTCCTAGGTCGCGACCTCAGGTTGATGTCGCGACATGGGTTTCCAGCTTAATTTGCTCTTATTCGATTCTGACCTTGTTGCTTATTGCGACGGATTCGCCTGCGCATTTGCCCAGTTAATGGTCGCGACGCCGTTCGTAGTAACGTGTGTCTTTCCTTCTTCTACATTCTGAGTCAGAACTCCTTTTCCTTGTTGCGCTTTACGTCGCGACCTCAGTTTTAGGTCACGACCTCCTTTGATGTTTATTTCCATTCTTACGTCGCCTTCGATTCTTTGTTGTAACCGATTACCTCGGCTGATCCCATTCTAGGTCGCGACCTGAGGTAATATCCGACCTCATGTTGCTATTTTCTGGTCGTATAGTTCCAATTGCTCAAAAAATTAGTTGCGACTGCAGTTTCTTTACGCTTTCGATTCTTGGTGCGTGACTGAATGAGTGATCCGCGACATCGTTTATGATCATAGTTAATAAATGGTGCTGACGGTTTCTTTGCGAGGACTTCGTTTGGCTTCGCCCGGGTTGCAATCACCGCCCGCTAAACCTTGACTCATAATTTGGTTGCAACTTCAATCTTTCTGTCGAGACTCCAGTTCCCTTTTTGCATGTAACCGCAATAACGTGTCGTGACCTCAAATGGAGCCCTTCATTTAAAAACTAATTGCAACTTCGTTTTCTTGCAGAGACTTCCCTTGTGGCTTCATTGACGGATCCACGTCGCGACATCAGATTGACGTCGCGACATCAGAGTGGTGTCGCGACCAAAATTCTGCCTTCAATAATTCCTTTATTCTCAACCACACTTCCTTTGTCGCAACCTCTTTCACTTGTTTGCCTTAATTAGATTGCAGTCGCGATCGACTTAGTCATGACTTGACTTTTCCCCAGGTCTTATTTCTTTAAAGGCGATCTTGGTGATGTCGTGACTTGGAAATGGTAGACAAATAAGCTTCTGTCGCTACTCGATTTTGATTCGCGACTTCATTTATCTTGTGGTGATCTCTTACGGTTTTTCTTTGGGATTTTAGCTCTTCTTTGTGCACATGCAAAATTAAATTTGGAGTAAAATATTCACATTTCTGCATACAAATCAACATTTATCTTGTAATATGCTCAGAAAAATGGATTAAATCAGGATGAGTTTTGGACTCATCAATTCCCCCGAGCTTAAAAAATTTTGGCATCACTAGTGAAAAGAAGAAATTGTTTGTCCTGAGCAATTAAGCTTAAATTTTTAAGGACATTTTAAGTTCACACCGGTCTTTCACATTCCACCTTGGCTTGAAATAGGAGATAGCGACATCATTTTTTAGATTTCGGTTTCGATTCGAGGAAAAGAATGGTCTCTACTTCTATCACGAAATTTCTTAATGATAATGTATGTAAGCAGGTTTATTCAAAGTCTTGTTACGTATTATTAATGCTTGGAGTCTTCAATCCTTTTCATCTTCATATTTGAAGTGGTTAATCTTAAGGAGTCTCCTTGGATTGTTGGTCAAAGTCCCATAGGCTTGTTTTTCATATTGATCTCCACTAATGTAGGTAAATTCAACCTTCAAGATCAATGAGGTCTTTCAGGCTTGTAATGTTAGGCTTATGTAATTGGGTAGATAATGGGAAAATTTAAGTTGCAAATCGCCCAGTTTCCACCTTTTCTTTGTACTTATTGCCTTCAGCTTTAACCCTTTTTCTTCTTTGTACTTTGTTGATTCTCCTCAATCTTGGCCTGATTCATCTTTTTGAATTCTTTTTATGGAATGTTGATTTCCACTTGCACTTTATTACGGCCGAGTTCCTTGTTACATAACTCTTTTGCTTACGTTTCTAAGGTTAGGAATAGTGCAATGTTTTGTCTTAACTGGGCTTTCTATCACCCTTAGAGACTTTGGGCTAGCAACTCCATACCGATTGGTATTAGGGTACTAAGTGTTAAAACACCCCTCTGAGCTTAATTTTTGAGGAAATAGACGCGAGAACAAACTTATTCCGCTTTTCATTAATATATGCTTCTTTACTTCTTCTCCTCCTACCTTGTAATATTTGGAAATATTTTTTCCCTAAGCTTGTTTCTTCCTTTCCAGTAGACCTTTTTGTCTTGGGCCAGATGGTGGGCTCTGGCATAGGATTATTGAAAGGAAAGGAATTCAGGTTCGGTTACTTTATTGTGAAGATATAAGGCTTGTTTGGCTCGAATCATGGAACTAAAGGGTATGCTTTAGCATATATTGAGGTAGGCTTGGAAGAAAGCTCAAGCGCGAGGATGGCTATCACTTCTTGTTGAGTACATTTTACCTAAGATTCGCCTCAATCAATAATCTAACAAGTTATAGGACCATGGACTCTTAATCATGAATTTCCCAGTGTTCCCAATTCCTCTCAAAGTTTCATCGGTTTGTTGACCCGAAGTGTATTATTTCTTGAAGACTGCTTGTACTTATTCAGCGTTTATTTACACTATTTCAACCAAGTTATTTGTTCCTTCAAAAATATCCATTTTCCAATTTTTAATCTAAAAATGGATTTAAACATTCGAACATGACTCCACAATTCCAGTTGTGCTTTATGCTCTTATTTTCTATCTTTGTTCTTGGGAAAACGAAGTTAGTCATAAAGATCTTATCTGAAAAAGTTTGAACATTCAACATACAAACAAGTAACGACTCAAACCCACAATTCAGTATATCAATTTGTGAACCCAAAAAAAAAATATATATAAAAATAAATAAATAAATCTGTTAATCAACAGGCATTTTATTCAAATATCAAAACATCTAGATTTTATACAATCTGATTTCTTCTCCCCAATCTAATTATAAATGGCTGTATCAATCCAATGAAAAAAACACTCTCTATTTCTTGATCTAAAACCATATATCTTCCTCCTAACGGCTGTAATACCTTCATCGGTTCCCGAGTCTCGAACTTGTTTGGAAGGAAGAAATTTATTAACAAGGTTGTTCAACAAGTGGGGCCCTTCCTTAAACTACGTTGGAGTTCCTCTTGGATGATGGGTTCTGATTAACCCTTCTTCCAATTCCCTTCCCATCATCCATTCTCTTGATTACAGAGCGTTTTATGGAATCATGAATGGAATTGGTTTGTTTTCCGACTCCATTCATTCCATACGCTCTGCATTTGCAACCTTAGAACTCTTCCTTTCTCTAATTTTCCTTTTCCTTCATCTTCTTTGTTTACTCTTTCTTTGCCTTCCCATCCTTTTATAGTGATATGGTTTCTCTTGGAAACGATAAAGTTTTTAATTCTCTTTTGCGTATTTCCAATGAATGAATTGAATGCATTTTCTCGGATTCCAGCGTCTTGGCTATTTCCAACAGGAAGTTTGGGAAAATTTTGAAGGAATTTTGATCGTTTTGAGTTATTAGATTCCCTGGTTTGATAACGAAACTAAGCAAACTAAATTGATTCTTTTAATTAAGGCTCGGTTTCTGGTTCTGCATTAATAACAATTTATTTAAGGGGTTCTAAATGATGAATGCATAATTGGAAAAGTTGGGATGAATTAAAGTTGAATGGAAATTTGAATGGAGGTTATGCTCAATGTCATGATTGCGATATGGGGGTCACGACATTAAATTTTTAGCCTTTTAATTAATGATTTGCAATGAATTTTATTTTTAATGCTGGAATGCCCAAAATGAAAGGTTTAAAAAAAACTATTTTTATTGAGGTTTGGACAATTCTGGTCGCAACCTAAAGATTTTTGTTGCGACCTGAAATGTGGTCACGACAGGGAACTTGATGTCACGACTTGCTCTTTTCTTTCCTTAGTTATTTTAGTCGTGACCTCAATTTCACTGTTTCGACTTTCTTTTCTACTTTATTGTTTCCACTTCCAACATTCTTGGTTGCAACTTATGGATTCTTGTTGCGACCATAAAAATTCCCCCAGGTCTCTTTGAACAATCAATTTGTGGCGATTTCAATTTATTCAAATCCGATCAAAACAATACGAATTCAGTTATTGTGTTTTTAATATTCAACAAATCCATTCATTATGCATCATATTAAAATTTAAGCACAAAATAAATAAAATTTAAACTTTCAATCATGCCACATATGAAGACAAAATTTAAATATTCAAGAAAATTATCGCGCCACTTTTGCTCTTTTGTAGGTCAGAAGTTTGATTGATCTCCCCACTTTTACGCATTTTTATTGTCCTGCAAAACTAAAAAGAAAAAATATTTACCTACTATTCAATAAATAATGAATAAGAATTACCGCAAAGCTATTAGAAATTTAAACCACAAAAAAATATAGGAAAACTTAAAACAAGCGTGGATTGCCTTCCACAAAGTTGCTCGGTACCCCAGTCTTTAGCTAGACTTCTTCTTTCGCGTCTTCTGTTTCTTCAAAAAGTTTTCATTCAGAACTAAGAGTCATTCTTCCACTTGCATTCTCCCACGGTAATGCTTTAATCTCTGACCATTAACCTTGAATTCCTCATGATTGCTGGTTCTAAGTGTTACTGCCCCAAATTGTGTGCTTGATACTACTGTATATGGTCCACTCCATTTTGATTTAAGTTTCCCTGAAAAGAGTCTTAGTTTGGAGTTGAATAACAAGACCTGATCTCCTCCCTTGAATTCCCTCCTCAAAATTTTTTGATCATGCCATTTTTTTGTTTTATCTTTGTGAGTCCCAACCTTTATCATAGGCTTCGTTCCTCGACTCTTCGATTCTATTTAAATTTGGGTAGCCTCTCTTCTTTAAGGCCTTGGAATCAAATTTAGCTTCTTGATGGCCACATAGCTTTATATTCTAGCTGAAGGTAGGTGGCAAGGTTTTCAAAGACCAGCTTTGTATGGGACATTCGAGGGAGTTTTAAAGCGATCTGACCTACTTGCGAGTGCATCGTCAAGCAGACCAATCTCTTATCTTTGGGCTTCTGGTGCTTTTCAAGAATTCTCTTTATCTCCTTGAAATTTCGGCTTGCTCATTTGTTTGAGGATGATAAGCGAGCTCATGTGTTTGATACCATATCACGCCCATAGCCTTTCAAACACCTTATTTGCAGTGGCTTCTCATCGCGATTATGGATTCGGGTGTCAATCTGTGAGAATATTTCTTTGTAAAATCCTGTTGTGTTAACATCATTCTTAGGACGAGTTGTTGCCTCGACCCATTTGGATACATAATCCACATCACAGGAGTATGTATATATTTCCAAATAATTTGGAAAAGGTCATAAAATCCATTCCCCATACATCAAATAATTGCACCACCAGGATACCTTGCAGGGGCATTTCATGCCTTATGCTGATATTTCCCATTCTTTGGCATTGATCACGTAAGCCGCCATTCAAAACATTCCTTAAAATAGTAAATTGATAAAATCTGATTGGAGAATTTTGTTGGCTGTTTTGTCTCTATGAAATGTCCTCCCATGGTATTCATGACATTCTTGTAAAATCTTTCTTTGCTCACCTTAAATTTTATCTTCTTATGATCAGTCCGACTCCTTTTAAGCAGTAGTGGGTCATCCGGATGTAGTACTGCTGTCGATCCCTTAGCTTTTTCTTTCTTGTGGGTGGAATTATGGTGGCATAATTCCTGAGCTAAGAAGTTCCGCAAATATGTCGACATACGAGGTGATTAGAGTGGCCAGTTGGAATATAGCGCACTAATCTGGAAAGTTTTAACTATTTCTCTTTCTTCTTAACGCAGCTGGTTCTCCTCTTGACAAGTGATCAACTATCACATTATTATTCGCAACCTATTTTGTCTTTTATTTCTATATCAAATTCTGTAAGAACAATACCCACCTTGCTCCAATCTTGGCTTTGTTTCTTTCTTTGCCATTAAAGATATTATTCATAAATCGTGTGTATAATAACATAGGACCCCAAATGTATGGCTAATTTTTCCCCTTACAAATACTATTGCCAGCATCTCCTTTTCAGTAGTGGAGTAATTTTCCCGAGGCTTCATTGAAGGTTTTGCTGGCATAGTATATGGCGCGAATACTTTAGGGCATATCTATCCCCAGCTCCAAAATCCGCGGCATCACACATGATTTCAAATTCTTTGTTCCAATCTGGTTTTGCCATGATGGGAGCTTCAACTAGTCTGGATTTGATTTCTTCAAATAAATTATGGCATGATTAATCGAAATTGAACTTAGTATCTTTCCCGGCCAATGCATAGTGGTAGCAATTTTGAGAAATCTTTTGATAATCTTACGCCAAATCCGGCGTATACAAACTTCTAATTCCCTTGGCGTAGTGGGTGGCATTAGATTTCTTATAGTGAAACTTTTGCTTGGTCTACCTCGAGCCACCTTTCACAATCATGTGCCCCAGAATTTCATACCTTAACCATAAAATGGCATTTTCCCAATTAGAGCTAGATTCTTGTCCTTGCACCTTTGGAAATCACATCCCACATGTTTTGCGAGCCTTTGTTCAGCGGATCCATACAGCAATGAAATCATCAGAAGATTTCCATAATACTTATGCTAAATCGAAAATATAGACATCATGCATCTTTGGAAGTGCAGGCATTACAGGCAGTGGCATTCTTCTAAAAGCAAAAGTACCAAATGGGCATGTAAAAGTGGTTTCTCTGATCCTCGGGTCTGATGGCAATTTGGTTATATCAGTATACATCGAAAGCAAAAGTGAAAGGTGTCTGGCAGCCTATCTAACGTCGATCAATGAAAGGGAAAAATGATCCTTTCTTGTTGCGTGTTTAGTTTCTATAGTCGATACACACCCTGCATCTGTCCACGGTTCTTATAGGAATCGAGTTCATTTTTTCATTTATGATCACGGTGAATCCACCTTTCTTAGGAACCACATGCCAGGCTCGCAGAACTATCGATATAGCATATATAAAACACCGCATTAACCATTTCGCAACTTCTTTTAAATGACTTCTTTCGTCGCAGGGTTCATTATCGCGATCGCCGATAGATGTTTTGCATTATCATTCTAGCAATATTTTGTGCATACAAATGGAGGGAGCGATACCTTTCAAATCCTCGATTGACAATATTAGCTTCCTTGTATTTTCTCGGAATTTCCGGCAACTTCTTTTCTTCAGTTGATCGATGCAGGCGATATGATGGTAGTTTTAAACTTTTCTAGTTCTAGAACTCATATTTGAATGACATGGCAGTTCTTCCAGTATTAACCGCCGCACTGGTTTCACCTTTCGGTAGTTTTTTTTTTCTATCCCATGGTACATACATCATCTTATTTCATTTATACTCGAAATTTGTTTCTTTGTTATACAAATTTAGAGGCAACATTTCACAATCAATACTCTCAGTACTGAAAATTTATCTGATTTCATTGATAAAATGTTGGAAGTACAGTGAATTCAACTGAAACAACGAGAAGGCTATTGTTTTCCTAAAGCCATAACTTCTGCGTCTACATCGGGATGTTTCCAAACTCCTATTAAGATTAAGTCTTCTTCATTCCCGTATAGTGTCAGTTCACCTTTCTGCACATCTATCAAGGCTGCTCCAGTTGCTAAGAAAGGTATTCCTAGCATCAAAGGAACTTAGGTGTCTTCCTCCATCTTCATAATAACAAAATCCATAGAGAAGATGAATTTTCCCACCTTGACAAGCACATCTTCAAGAACACCTTCTGGTTGTGCCATTGATCTCATCGACCATTTGCAATGTAATTCTTTGTTGGGGTAAGTTCCCGAGCTTCCGGTCTTTACTGCCCGATAGAGGCATAATTTATACTAGCACCGAGAATCATAAAGCCTTCTTAAATTCATATTTCCTATGGAGGCCGAGGATGGGTGAAATTGCTTGGGTCCTTCATTTCTTGGGAGCACTGTTTGGATAAGCGCTCTATGATAGCAGTCAGGATTCAAATATTCTTCCTCCATTTATTTCCTTTTCTTTTGAATCTCCTTCAGAAATTTTGCATAAGTAGGCATTTGGTTGATTACCTCTGCAAATGGGATATTGATTTCTATTTTCTTGAAAATGTTTAAGTCTAGTACTCTTCCACTTTTGCCTTAAAGCCTCTGTGGGAAATGGCCTTTGTAGGTTTTATAAGGCGAGGTACTCTCTCTCTCCTTGGTTCTGCTCGGCTACTTCCTTGGTACGATTCGGTCACGTATGCTCTTCTTTCCATCCTTTCCAGTTTCTTCTTGTTTTGCCTCAGTCTCTTATTTCCTTTCTTTCTTGCTGTTGTTGCCTACTTCTTTCCCACTTCTCAGTTAGGCGCGGCGGGTCCTTTGCGATTCTTTTGAGTGTCACTAGGAATGCCCTTACTACGATTTGGCATATTAAGGGCGGTGCCTACTTGTGTTTTCAAGTTTTTAATAGGGCACTTGTATTCTTGAAATCTTGAGTATCGGGCTTAGAAAGCTTCAAGTCGGACCGAGTTTTTTGTTCATGGAAGTGTATAAGTCTCTTGTTGTCCCCCATGAATTGCAGCATTTGTTCTTCAAATGGTTGAGCCCTCCTATGACCCTGATAGTCATTTCTGCCTTCACCTCCTTGATGCTGCTGCTGGAACCTTGGTGGCTGTTGATATCCTTGTTGAGGATTATGTCCATGCCTTGGGCCTTGTAGTGCCCCTCCACCATATGAAATTCTCATGGTTCCTTAACTGGGCTTGTAATGTGTAGAGAGAGGCGTAGGATGGACGAATGGTAGTTTCTTGGTTCATTCACATACTTAGCCTCCTTAACCTCATAAGCATCCTCTTCTTTTGGTATTTCAGCACTTCTTCTCATTGCTTCTCTTTCCACTGCTCCTATTTCATGAGCAGTGTGCATTTTTCTTTCCTGTTTGTCCATCCAGTGCATGATGGCATCTAAATTTGCCTTCGTGGCTGTCATTTTACTCGGCTCCATGACCCTTTTCTTGCTAGTACCCTTGAAAACTTCGGATGGAGCTTTCATGGCCATTTAGCGGGTCTTCTATCGGATCTCTAGCCTCTTGACCTTTTTTCTTTTGAATGCTCCACGACATGAAGCATCGATAATGCCTTTAGGTGTATCATTTTAAAGGCATGATCTGATATATCCATCACAGGTTTTTAAATGCATTCCATCATAGTACACCTCTTTAGCAACCTCTTGAATCTCTCCCAAGCTATATATAGGCTCTCATCTTCCCCTTGTTGGAACACTATTATCTCTTTTCTTCTCTCTGAGGTGAGAGATGGGGGGAAAAAAGACACGCAGAAATATGTACTGACTCTTCCCAGTATCCCAGCTAAACCGTATGGTAATGATTCATGCGAGTAGGCTGCTTATGTCTCTTAAAGAGAATGGGAAGAGATGTGGCTTTGCAACTATGGCCTCACACCAGTCGGCTTCATGTATTTGCCATCTGAAATCTACCCGGTGCTCGTTTGGGTCTTCGATTGGGATGACCGGTGAGCCCGATCTTTCTTCCCACCATTGTTATCAAGATGGCTTTAGTTCGAAGTTATTTGCATCCACAGTGAGAACATCCACGATTAGAATATTCTTCACTGAATGATAGGCCTCCGAAATCCTCCATTATTGTCGGTAATAGGAGGCCTTACGGCTCTTGTCCTCTGCTCCTGCAATGCGGTCATGTCTCATCAGCCATAAATTTGCGTTCTCTGCTCTTTTAGTCTTTCTTAAACTTCTAAGTGTTCTTTCCAATTCAGTGTCTGCTGGCAATAGGTCTGAATCCTGTTTCCTATGCATTAAAGGATCTCCACGAGTGAAATTGAAACACACTCAGATTAATAGGATTAGTGAAGCTTAAAAAAATATTTTCAACATGGCTTGTTAAAGATCAGTGGTTGGTATAGCCACTGCTTGTAAAGCTGTTTTTGTTCTTTTCTTTTATAAAATTTCCAAATTAGCATTTCCCTATTTTGTTAGAATATTGATATATTTAATCCTTTCAATCCATGGCAACGGCGCCATAAAACTTGTTTGCCTTTTTCTATATAGACTAAAAACCCCTCAAATGTACATAGTTACAAGAACCTTACACTTCTCTTGCACCCATGTCACTTTTGATAAATTTGCTTAATTAAATAAATCTGTTTTGATGTTTAGGATTTTAAAATTGGGTTTAGTCCCATGACTAGCTTCAGGGTGCGCATGTCATAGTAGTAAATCTGAGATATGAAGTCGGAGTATCCCATTCTGAGAGTTGTTATGAATTAGAGATCAAATTGCTGACTACTAAAAGTTCTATTCTATTTGGACTAAAGAATTTGATAATGAGAAATTTATCTTAGATAATAAATACATGTTGTTACTTAAAACTGAAATTGACAAGAGCGAAATAAAGCGCTACGAAATTAAGAACTATCACGGATCTAATATGTTCCCTGTTAGAAACGAAAACCATCAGTGAATTATAATGAAACGGTCCGATTCTGCGTAAGTACATTGCTCATTGTATTGATGGATGATTTGTCAGAATTGCCTAAATATTTGAGTTGGATTTCTCCACATTCACTTGGTTGAAACTCTTATTCTCTCAAAATCAAAGTTCTACCCCGGTTACTTGTATTTACGCTTTTCTTGCAATATTTGGTATTTTTCTTTCACCGATACTTCACACCCATTTCTTGATGACTCACAGTCTTTTGTTTTCCTTCTCGGGATTTTAGCAAAGTTCTATGACTTAACTAGTGGCTCATCATTGAATCTGATGGTTCGTCCTTTCCTTGATTAGATCTAAGCTAACGGTTGAGAACTTCCCTTTAGATTAAGGTGAAATATCACGATTATTTATATTAAATGCCTCAAACTTCAAATTTATGAAGCGAATGGGGATTTATCAAAATTAACTTTTCGGAGGCTCGATGGTTCATAAGTAGTCTAACATACCTAGAAAGAATACTCTCAACTCTCGGGAATGTAGTCACGTATCACTGCGAGGGCATCCACGGAAATCAAAGCAAGATATATTCCCTCGAAAATGGGATTTAAATGCCATTGGGAACTTATCGATTTAGAAACAACGCAACAAGTAAATCTTTACCCCAGTAACGTTCTCGGACTTTTTGTAGAAAAGAATGTAACTAACTATAATTCAAATCTAGCATAACTGTATTCCAATTAGTGCATTGCGATTAAATAAATGGAGCACCCAGATCACGTCTGACCACTATACTTATATTAGGCGAGAAAAAATGAACTCCGTAAATTTGTCTAAGATTTCATAAATTTTGACGGCAATTTTAAGAAGATAATTACGAAGCAAAAATTTTAGCTCTAATGGTTTTACGCACGGTTAAGCGAGGAAGTAGATCCAGAAAAGAATTAAAAATAAAAAAAATGAAAAATAAAGAAAATTCTACTCCCAAACTATACCTTTGAGTTCCCTGCTTAGTTCCGCACTAAGGTAGGAAGACGAGAAGCTACTTTACTATTCTAACCTTTGTCTACTTATCTTGTCGAGAAATTGAATTTGAAATCGAAACTCGGTGGGTTCCAAGAAAGCCCATTTCTTGTCTGGAGTCGAGCCTCGGGTTGATCCGCGACATGGATCTCCACATGTTTGCTCTTATTAGGTCGCGACCTTGTTGCTTCTGACGGGGCGAAATTCGCGGCGCCGATTAATGTTGCGACGCGGTTTTGTAGATACCGACGTTGGCTCGGCGTTTCCACCGAGAGTTGATGTCGCGACCATGGTTTCCGCGATCGCGACGCTGACGTCTTTCCCTTCTTACGCGCATTACGAGTCCACGACCAGTTCTGAGTCAGGACTCCTTTTCCTTATTGCGCTGTACGTCGCGACCTCAGTTTTAGGTCGCGACCTCCTTTGATGTTCATTTCCATTCTTCTTGTCTCAACCTCAATTCTTTATTGTAACCAGTTACCTCCTTCCAACCTCTATTCCAGGTCGCGACCTCAAGGTGATGTCAGCGACCCGTATTTGCTCTTTTTAAGTCGCATATAGTCCCCGGTGCTCGAAATTACTTGTGACGCGAATTTATTTTGCGCTTTCGGTTCTTCTTTAGGTCGTGACCTGAATTAGTGGTCGCGACATCGTTTGTGATCCTTGGTTAATAAATGGTCGCAACTTCAGTTTCTTTTCAAGGACTTCGTTTGGCTTCAGTTCAGGTTGCAATCTCCCTTGTGTTCTTCAACTCTTAATTTGGTTGCAACTTCAATCTTTCTGTCGAGACTCCAGTTCCCGTTTTCATGTCGCTACCACAACGACGTGTCGTGACCTCAAATGGAGCCCTTCATTTAAAAACTAGTTGCAACTTTGTTTTCTTGCAGAGACTTCCCTTGTGGCTTCATTGACGGATCCACGTCACGACATCAGATTGATGTCGTGACCTCACTTATATTCAATTGGTGTCGCGACATCAAATTGGTGTCGCGACCGAAGATTCTACCTTCAATAATTCCTTTATTCTCGACCACACTTCCTTTGCCGCCCAGCCTCTTTCCTTGTTGCCTTGGTCATTACGGTCATAAGCTCGACAGTCACAACTTTGCTTGCTAAAGTCTTATTTCTTCAGCGATCTTGGTGATGCTCGTGACTTGAAATAAGCGAGCAAATAAACTCACGTCATTTTTCAGGTTACCCCGATTCACGCTTCATTTAACTTGTAGGTTGTTCTCTTACAGTTTTGGGATTTTAGCTCCTGCTGTACTTTTATGCAAAATTAAATTTGGATTAAAATATTCACATTTCTGCATATAAATCAACATTTATCTTGTAATATGCTCAGAAAAATGGATTAAAAATCAGATGAGTTTTTGGACTCATCACCCACCTTCCAAAACGCCCCGGACCTCTGGCTCAGGAGAGTCCTCCAGTTCCAGGCTCCGAGAGCGCCAGTCGCCACCTACTCAAGGCCCCGCTAGAGATCTTCCTTTGGACCTGTCCCCAGCCTCAATCAACAGGCGACCCTACTTCCACTGCAACCCTATTCCAGGAAATGTTGATTGTAGTGAGAGGGATTTGCACTATAAGATTTATTATGATCTCCGGCCTTTGTCGCAAATCTTGATCTTCGAGATTCATGTGACTAATGCAGAGGTACTCCTTGGAACCATTCATGACCCAGCCGGTTTCTACGCCGAGTTGGTCATAGAGTTACGCCCGTGCGATGACCTCAGGAGAGATTGTCGGCGGCCGTTCACTTCTGTAGATGGCGGGCCAGGGATACCGAGACCGCAGATATAGCGGCCACATTCAATGCGGGTGGTCTCGCTAACTTCGGCATATTATAGCGATAGCGCGTCCACCGACTAGGGAGATGGTTTCTACTATCCGAGGACCTGACGGTAGGTCTGTTTGTTCGAGGAGGTTGCTTCCTGCGAGTATGCTCCTCATAGACCATATCTGTGGTCTAATATTTTCACATCTAGCACGTAGTATAGAGGAAGGGAGCCGTGCAGGCTACATCTGTATTTGGAGGTTTATGGTTCAGCCCGGCCGAGCTCATCATGACATCCTTGTTCCACTTCAAGGATAAGGTTCATCACAGGAACTTGACCAGAGATGAGTCCACTCCCCTCCTATTCCCGAGACTTTTATGCTAGGTTTTAGAGCACATCGGCATACATTGAGCTGAGAATTTGAAACACTTAGTCGAGATTGTGAGGCGAATCGTCTGATTGACTGGTGGCAGACTAGGCCCCACTCTTTTCCCCTCCCACCTCCGGAGCTAGCCGAGGACCAGCCAGCAGCTAACCTTCATATAGAGGAGCAGCCACCTCCAATAGTGCATATTGAGGCCTCGGGTTCAGCGTCATGGTCAGAAGCTCCGGCCTCCTTTGCTGCATTACCACGGCTCCTCGTCACCTGCAACGCCTCACAGAGGCCCTCGGCCCAGTACCACCAACTGCGGATCGTTGTTGGGCTGACCTCCCACCAACCTTTGCCACCTTAGTATATTTCTATATCCACTAAGGATTTCCTGGTCATTATGGATGCGGTCACTTTATTCTCACTTCCCACGTCGCATCATTTGCGTGCGTGCAGCCACTGGCGAAAGGATGACTCACATTGAAATTTGCCATGGCTCGAGAATCAGTATCCTCATGCGGATTCAAAGTCCGCTAGGCTACCTCACGATTTCCCCATCGGTGCACCGCGAGGCCTCTTGAGTTCCTCCTATGACGAGCCCGGCCCTACTGGCCTCTCTTGACGCTAGCGTGCGGCCATTAGTAGCCACTCTACCAGCCCGGCACCTCGACACCTTTCGGGGATGAGGGGATGACCCTGCCCAGCCGCACACATTGAGAGGTAGCACTTCCTTCTCTAACTTTTCCAATCTTATACATTAGAACAATGTGACATTTGGTTGGGGGAGAGTTAGCGTAGGAAGTGACTTTACGCACGATTTTGCTCATTTTGGTAAACCCATTTTGTATGTTTAGTGGCTTCTTGTTTGTTCCATTGTTAAAATGTTTGTTTGTTTTTGTAAGTGAAAACATAGTTATATATATTCTTATACGCGCCTGCTTTCGAGTTTTTTGTTTTTCAATTAAATTGTACCCGTTTTTGTGTGGTTTTCTTAACTTTATAAGTTAGAAAATTGAAGCCTTCTTATCTTATTGATGTTAGTTTGGTTCATGCATGGTCAAGTAGGTGATCGGTTGAAGTCGTGGTTTCGGCCTTCTTCTTAAGCCTTTAGCTAACCACACATTATTGCACATCGGGTTTCCTGATAAAAATTTGAAAAACTACCTAACCTCCTAAACTACCTTTTGCCTAGTTTAGATTGACTACCTTTAATAGGTTAAGGAACCCCATGAAAAGAAGGCCAATGTGTCTTCCAAAATAAAACGAAGAGAAAAAGAAAGGCAAAAAGAAAAAGAAAAGAAAAAGACGAAGAAGAAAGTTGCAATGCTTTGCCTTGAAACTAGAAGACGGTCCAGAGGTTATATAGTGAATCTTTAAAACTTAGATTACTTACTAATCCAAGCGGTTGGAAGTCTTGAAACTTTTGTGCTTTCGTTATGGGTGGATGGGTAAGGTTTACCAAGTTGTAGGTGCTAGAGTCTCGAAATCATTCAAAGTCCAGGGTGAAACCTGAAGAGTTAGTGGTCGAAAGATCCTTATGACTTGGTGCCCTAAGCCTTAATTCGTTAGGAGTCATTGGTAGATCCCCATTACATGGACTTTGGTGAGTTCGATTCCTCAGCATTGCACCCCTACGACACAAAAAGAGTAGTGGAATAAGGGTGGGTCTTGATATATTTAGGTTGGTTTGTGTCCTAGGTGGAGGCAGTAGCTCGATTAGGGGGAGAGTGTAGTTTGGTAGTTCACCGTTGAAACCTGATCATATAAACACTTAGATCTTGGTGGAAGTTTCAAGTTGATTCTCGTAAGTTCGATACTCTTCCAAACTTGATTATATATGGCATTCATTCTCTCAAGATAGTTATTGGGTAGGGTGTTGGTGTTTCATACTAAGGGTTAGGCATTACTCATTTACACTCTTTTTGAAATGCCAATTTTTGTGATCATGATTTGTTTGCTATTTCTTTCTTTCTATCATTGCTAAGGGACTACTTGATATTGTCGATTCAGGGGAATGATTAGTGCTCGAATAGTCTTTGTTGTGAACCCTAATTTCTAGTAGATTTTGAGCACTTTTTTGTGTACTAATCCGGCTTAAATAACGGTGGTACATTAAGGTCCCGGCCTTACTATTAATCGCATTTTGTGGCTATTTTGTAGACTTACTTGAGCTAAATTAGGCCAAATCTTCAAGACAATTCGAGCGCGAAGAATCCCGAGTCGAACTTCGGGCGCATGTCAAAAATCATAAGGAAAATGGAGCAAAAAGGGGTAAAATTTGGAACACTGCATAAATTTTGCAAGGTTGCGAAAAATTTACGCAACTTTACTCACAGTAATCGATTTTGACCCACCTTGACCAAAATTTTTGTGACTTTTTTCCTAAACTACCCTCCTATGCATAATTTTAGTGCTTCATACATTTTTTTACTTTCCCCTTGTTCTCATTGATTGTATAAGCCTCGATGGAGCACACGGGATAACTTTGGATGCAATAAACTTTTGGTGGGAATCTTTTAATATTCCTGCTTTTCTTATTTTCTCTCATTTTCTCTCCCTTTCTCTTACTTTCTCACCCATGATGACAACTCAAGGGATGTTTGGCTAAACCCCCTCATCCTTGAAGAGGAAGGCCATTGGGCTAAGGTTTTGAGGTAAACTGTTGTCCTCTCTATTTTCAATGCATGCAGTTATTGTCATTTTTGTCTCTGTATCTCGCCTCAGGTTTAAATCCTTTGGATGTACCTTGACTAGCAAGTACTTGACAAGCTTTTAAGGCTTAGTGAATGCTTACTTCTAGATCCACTGAGGCTCGCTTAGTTGCCATTTATTTGCCTCTGTAGGTTAGGTCAAAGAATCAGTTTTTACTGTTTTGAAACATGAATGACTAATAAATGCTGTATCTTAGGAGAAAAACTTGTAGGGTTCAGTTTTTGTAGCTAAACGAAGATCTGGTTCGGGAAATGACTATAGGTCATCCTCCCCAACGTGAGGAAAAGGATCCGAGGACCTCTCAGTCACCCTATAACCTTAAGCCAGTGGCTCGAGACTTCAAGGAGTTCTTTTTACATTATATTTCATTTTTGTTTCACCGGTTTTAAGCACAATCCACACTTTGTTTACAAAACCACAAATCAGCGAAATCACCATTTTACATCAGCGTAAATCATTTTCGCGAGAAAACCCATCTCCCGAGTTCGATACAGAGTTGCTATCTTATGAGTAGCTAGGCTACAATAGTAGAAGGTATAGGTTTACAAATTTTGTTGGTTCGGAGCTGCCTAGCTATACGTACGTGCGAATCACTAAGTGCTGGATTATAATGTGTAGGCAAGTTGGGATTAGGCTTGAAGTGATAGCTTCTTTGTTCACTCATGTACTTGGCCTCCTGAACTTGATAGGGATCTTCATTAGTTGATCCCTCAACACTCCTTTTTATCCCATCTCTTTCCACTACTCCAATTTCATGAGCAGAGTGTAGTCTTTTCTCCTGTTTATCCATCATGTGCATTATAGCATCCAGTTTTGCTTCCATGGAAGTCATCTTATTTAGCTCAATGACCTCATTCCCTCTTATTATGTTGTTGCTCCCTAAATATTCAGAGGGGGCTTTTAATCTTGCATTTGGCTAGGTCTGCTATCAAATCCCTTGCCTCATCTGCACTTTTCCTCTTGAATGCTCCACGACAAGAAGCATCTATGATTCCCTTAGAAGTATCATTCAGAGAGTGATAAACAATATCCATTTGTGTCTTTAGATCTATGCCATGCATAGGACATCTCTTCAGCAGCATTTTGTACCTTTCCCATGCCGTAAACAAGCTTTCATCCTCCCCTTGTTGGAACACTATGATTTCCCTTCTTCTTTCAGTTGTGAGGGATGGGGGAAAAATCTTCCTAGGAATGCTTCTGACTTTTCCCACATGTATCAAGTGATCCATATGCTTGATGATTAAAACACCATGTGGCTCTGATATCTCTTAAGAAAAAGGGGAAAGAGGTGTAGCTTTATCACCTATGGTCTTACGCCATTCAAGCCGACTGTGTTGCCATCACGGGGAATCTACCCAGGGGTGTTCATTGGGATCTTTGAGTGGGATCTTGATAAAGCGATTCTCTTTGAACCATGGTGATGAGGTAGTTTCGGCTCAGTTGTTAGCCTACATAAAGCGGGTTAATACGGGTTTTGAGTATTTTGCTAGATAAAAAGGCCTAAATCATCGATGTATATTGGGTGGAGGCCTTTTGTTTGCCTGTTTCTTGTTCAATTTAATCGATCAATTCTTTCATACGCCATGTTGCTTTTAATTACATTGCTCGCCGCTCCTCGGTGTTCTTTCGATTCAGTCTACAGGAAACAGATCTGATTCTATCTTCCTATGCATTAATTAACCTCCTGAAATGGAGACATATTGAGATTAATTGGAAACAGTGGTATCACAAATCATATATCCTTTAAGCTTTCTAAAAGATCAGTAGCTTATGCAGGCACTGCTATCAAAACTGTTTTTGTGCATTTCTTTTAAAACATAAAGAAAAATGTCCAAATTAGCATTTCTCTCTTGTCATAATATTGATTGATTCAAATCCTTTCAATCCTTGGCAACGATGTCATAAAACTTGTTAGTATGCGAAGATATAGACTAGACCACTCAATTTAACACTTATACAGGAGCCTTACAATTCTCTTGCATCTATGTCAAAGTTGAATAGAGTTGTTTGAAAATTAATAAAACTGATTTTATGTTTTGGAATTAATAATGGGTTTAGTACCTTGACACTTTGTAAAAAGTGCCACAGGTCCTCCTAGTAGTCAAAAATTTGATGTAGGTCCAGATATCATTCCCATAGAGATTGACAAGAATGTTGAAATCAACTACTTTAACTACTCAATATCCACTCTATTTGAACCTCCTTTTAATAGTTTGGCTTGGAATTTAAAAACAAAAGATAATCTATATCATCCCAATGAAAAAAAATTTGAATTGAGCTAACAAATATTGAATTGAATCGGATCTTTGCTAGAAATGAACGCCCAAATGAAAATGTTGTGGAGCAATCAATTTCTGCATTTTAACTCATTAATTCTTTCTATCCACAGGTTTTTGGTTGGATTTGTCAAAGATGCCTATTAATGCAACTTGGATTTCTCCATTGTTCACTAATTAGAGGTCCCTTCTTCTTTAAAAGCAAAGGATCTAATCAGTTACTTGTATTCATAACATTCTTTATAAGATTTGGGTATTTTTCTTTTTCAATACTTCATACCCATTTCTTAAGACTGCAGATTTCTTGCATACTAAGTCTGGGTCATTGCAAAATTTCTACAAAATGGTTGATGACTCATCCTTTAGATTTGATGGATTTTTCCTTCTCCTTGATTAGATCTCCAGCTAACCACGAGGATCTAGTCCTATCCAACCAGATTAATTTGAAATCTCCTAATGAGTTAAATTGATAAATAATTCCCTTGACCTCAACTTCACAGTGAATAGAAATCTATCGAAATGAACTCGAGGCTCCTTAGTTCTTCAATGATAGTATGACATACCCCTGAGTTAAATGTTCCAGAAACTCAGAATCTCCATCTCTGTGTCGCCCAGGGCTAGCGAAATTAGAGCAGGAACAATCCTTTAGATGGTATTGGTTCTGTTGGGAACAACTCGATTCCGCAAGCAAACATCGATCAAATAAATCCAAATCCAAATTTAAGGGATATTCCTTCCAATTAGCGGGAAAAAGCGTAGCGACAAACGGATCCATTAATGGAAGTTGTGCTTCTCAATTACAGAGTCACAATCTACAATGAAGTATTGATCAAGAACATCCACTGTAACTACAATTCACTAGAAGAAACGAATTCCAAAAATTGTTTGAACTTCATTGATTGCAGGACGTAATTGGAAAAGAGAAATAAAAATTAAATCCGAACTTACATTTATAACGATTCTTGGTTCGAGATCAGAAAAATAAAATAAAAGATAAGAAAAAAAGAAGTCTATTCTAAAATATATAGTGAGTCTTCCTCGTCCTCCCAGACAATGGGTTTCAGAAAAATGGAAGAAATTTGCTTTACTAAAGCGTAATACTTTATTTATAACTTTCGAAGTGGGCACGATTCCAAGGCTCCAAATGGATTTCCTTAAACTAAATGGCCCAACTCTCTGTTTAGGTCGCGACCTGAGAATAGTGTCGCGACATGAAATCCCTAATTCAGTGCAATTAAGTATGTGACCTTAAAAACTGGTCGCGGCGTTCTTTTTCACTTTGTTCTTGTAATTGTTGAGCTCGACTGATGTTTACATTTGCGACTTGTTTTATTTAATTTGCATTTGATTAGTGAGTGTCGCGACATGAGTGCTGTTTAGTGACCATGTTAGTTGTCAATAGTGAGAACTCTGGTTGCGACCCCCTATTCTTGTTTTTTTTAGGAATTAGTGTTGCGACCTCAATTCGATGTCGTGACCTGGCTCTTTCTACCTTTACTGCATTTCTATATCGCGACTTCGATTCGATGTCGCGACATCATTTCTATTGTCAGCCTCTTTACTTCTTGGTCACAGCTTCTCTTTCAGGTTGCGACATCATTCAGTTGTCTTAAGCCTTCAAGCGAGTCCACCCTTCGGAAATTTCTTGAAGTACGCTTGTTTCCCCAGCCGCGGCGTTATGGGCGTGGGTCAGCGACCTGAAAATATTTCACATCCATTCTTTCTTTTATCCAATCATGACCTCATTTCTACCAATCTAAGCAGTTTTTCATTCAATTTTATATTTACGGTTGCGACGAGCATTGCTTCCTTTGATGAAATATATGTCGCGACCTCGATTTCATGTCGCGACCTCGATTTCATGTCGCGACATCATTTATGTTGCTAGCTATGTTGATCTTTGTTGCGACCACGTTTATCTGACCCCTCAATAAATTTTGTGTCTCGACCTCAGTTCCATGTCGCGACCTGGCTATCTTACTTTCTATTGCATTTTTACGTGACCCCTCAAAAACGTAGCCATGACACCATTTCTTTATCGTACTTGTTCTTGGTCACAACTCCCCTTTTCATGTTGCGACTTTTTTTGTCTATTCATTGTCTTGTCGCGACATAGGATTTAGGTCGTGACCCACTCGTTTCCTTTCAGTCCTGAAATCTATGTCGCGACCTTAAAATCATGTTGCGACATCATTTCTCCTCATCTTGTCGCAACCTCATTTCTTAGTCACAACAGTTTCTTCTCAATTCATCTTCTTTCATTGAGTTAAAAGTGTGTCACGAATGAATGGTTGCCTTCCTGTGTTGTGACCTAATTTTTTATGTTCTGACACCACTTACATCGTTAACCATTTGATCCACTGGTCTCTAGCTTCTCTTCGGTTCACGGTAAAAATTCTTTAGTGTGCTTGTTTCTTATCGCGACGTGGGCATTAGGTCACGACCAAGTACTTTCTTTAATCACTGCAATTCCTGTCGTGACCTCAAAAGTATGTCACGACCATTCTTCCTTCCTTTCCAGTCGCAACTTTATTTTTGACTTACAACAGTTTCCCATCAATTCTTCTTCTTTTTCTAGTCGCGACCTAAAAAGTGTGTCACGTGGCCAGATAGTTTGCTCTTCTTGCACCATTATACTTTATCCCAGTTTCTTAAATGTGGTCACGACATAAATACCTGGTCGCGACCTTGATTGGAGTCTTCAACTTATAGTTTTGTCGCAACCTTAATTTGCCTGGTAGAGACCTTGTAAGCTTAGTCATCAGCCATTCATAGTCGCGACCTCAATTATCTGTTGCAACCATTTTCATTCAGTATAGTATGATTTCGGGTCGCGACCTCGATCTCTATCGTGACCTCACCTTTTCCATTAGTTTTGCCTTGCCGATCCCTTCATGAAATTTTCATTTTATCATAAATTTTTGCAAAATATAAATTTGTTAAATAGTACATATTTCTGCATAAAAGCAAGCAATTACATTGTAATAACAATCAGAAAAATGGCTAAAAAATTCAATGAGTTTTTTACTCATCAACCATACATTTCACTAATTAGAGATTCATGTTCCTTTCAGACTCATGGTTCTAATCAGTTACTTTTAAGATATAATCTTCTTTCTAAGATCTGGGTATTTTTCCTGTTTAGTACTTTACACCTAAATCTTATGACTAAAGAATTCTTGCCCCCATAGACAGGATATTGCAAGCCTTCTCTAATTTAACTGGCACCTCATCCTTCAATGCTGATGAAATTCTCCATCTCCTTGATTAGATCTATGCTAACATGATATCATAATCATTTCATCAGATAGAGAAGACACCTTTGGGCGATTAGACTAATACTGCATCCAACTATTCGCACACAATGAGTAAGTTAGTGATCTATCCGAGTAATCCTTCAGAGTTCATTAGTTCTAAAGTATTAGTCTACGAACCCCGAATTTGCTCAGGTACCCAGTTCTCCATCTCAACATGTCCACGCGGAGGGCCTCTTGGAAATCAAGCGAATCACGGTCCTTTTTTTTGGTACTCGGTACTAATACTTGGAACGATTAAGTTCAAAGAATAATACCCAGTAAAAATATATTGAGATTTCTAACTATGGCATTCGAAACCTTCCACTTTGTCTGGAAAAATTAACAATCTGACCAACCAATTTAAAGAAAGCTCAAATATTTCAAATGGTTCACACATATCCCGATGTGCTTGATTAGGAAAATTCACTGAAATTGTAAACAAACTGAAATAAATAAACTCCATAAAATTTCCAAAATCCATTTAAAGCAAAACAATAGTGAGAGAGAAAATTTTACAATAGATCCAGCTCGAAACTACACATCAGTTCATTACTCAACTCCATAAATTAAGCATACAACTAACTAAAAACTACGCTAAAACATAATCTACTAAAAAGGAAATAAAAGAAAAATAATATACAAAGAGTCTCCAACTACCCAGAAGTCCTGGATTTTCGGAAGCTCATGAAGTACCCCAGATTAGATACATTTATATAGATTTAAATGATGGATTGCACTTGAGCACAAATTGTGAATCCCAAAAATTCTACCTAAATTAATTATTTGCAATCGTGACATAGAAAATTATGTCATGACAGAGTTTCAGTCTTTGTTCCTTATCTTATGTTGTAGCCTCAATTTCTGTCACGACAGATTTTCTGAGCGTTTTCTTTGATTTTGTCGTGACAAACTTTGTTAATGTCACGAAATAGTTTTGATGCAGCAGTCTTGTTCTTGTCGCTACAAGAGAGTCTTGTGTATGACATAAAGTGTGCAACTAACTTCTTATACTTTTCTGCTTCTGAAAACTATTGTGACATACTTTTCTCTTTTGCGGCCAATCTTACATTCTCCTCTTCGTCTTTTGGCAGCGACATAATTTTTCTATCGTAACCTGTCCCAGTTTGGCTTGGTCTACTGAGACTTTCAAAATAAAGGGCAACAAGACTTTGTCACGATAAAAAAGTTTTCCGTCATGACAAACAAAACATGAGGTTGAGGTGAACTCTATCGCGACAAAGAAATCTCACATCTTATTGAAGTAGAAAAGCGTGCGAAGAATGTTGCGACGATGGTTTATGTTGCGACATAGTGAAGAACTAAAGGCATAATCTCTATTACGACAAAGAAGTTTTATGTCTTGACAATAAAAGCTGCAGAGTAACAGAATTATGTCACTACAAAAGAAAATTATGTTGTGGCAGAAAATTAAAGAAAACTGAGATAAGCGAAGTGATTCTTAGCAATGATGATTTCTATGTTCTGTCACTTGATTTAGATGGCAGCAAAGGATCGAAGAATAAATTATATCATGATAAAGGAAAATCACATTTGTGACAAGTTGTTGAGAATAACCCACGAGAAAGAAATTATCACGACATAGAAAACTCTGTCGCAACAAAGTAGAAAAGCTGAAGGTAATTATATTTGTTGCGACATCTTCAAAGTCTGTCATGACACAGAATGTCGCGACATAGTTTTCTTTGTCGTGACAAAAATCATTCCTTGAGCTGGTCCTATGCTAAAAACTTTGTCGCAACATAAAGACACTTATTGCAACTGACTTATGTTATAACCTTTCCATACTATGTTATGGCCAGTGGAGTCTTTTGTCGAGACCAGTTCATCACGCTATCTTCGTTCTTTTTTATGTTACAGCGAGGTGGGATTGTTCTTGTGAGTCTCATTGCCATTTGTAGTAGATGATGTCATGGTCGAGTGTTGCGATAGTCTTCTTCACACACTTCTTCAATAGCGTCGCGACAGAAAAATTCTTTGTCGTGACAAAGTTCTATTTCATCCTTGAGTTCAGCCTGGACTTTGTTGCGACATAAATTTACTGGTTGCAACATGGCTCTTCTGGTTTCCTTGAGATTTTGTCGCGACATTCAGAAACTATGTTGCAACGAGAGAAGTTTCATGGCCCATTTATTTCTTCTCTTCTTGGAGTTATCTTATAATAAAAACACGAAAAACACAAAGTTAATTTGAATATCCCATAATTTAGCATTAAAAATATATCTGCTTCTTGCAATATACCAGAAAAATGGATTAAAAATAGATGAGTTTGGATAAATCAAAATTCCCTCAACCTTAAAGTTTTGCTTGTCAGAGAAGAAAGAAAAGAAAATTTTGTTTGTCCTCGAAATAATTTAGCTTTTATTAATGAGACATTTTACGGTGAATCCTGATTGAGAAAGAAACATATTTCAGTTGTAAAATTATTTCTAAACATGTTTCCAATCTAGAATCAGGAAGATTTTCAATTAAGTTCACTAAATAGAAAAATAATTCATAGTGTAAAGCAATTCCAATCATTCATTTGATTTGCTTAGGTAGTGTGATGAGTGGGTCTCTCTCTTTTCTTTAGCGGAATAGTTAATCTTCTGGGATGTTACTTAGATAGCAATTTTCTCCTTTATTCTTTAGAGTCTCATATGTTTGTTTGTCATATTAATCTCCACTAATGGAAGCATATACCACCTTCAGAATCAATTAGGTCTTTTAGGCTTATAATGTGAGGCTTAGGTAATTGGGTTGATAATAGGATAATTTGGGCTCAATTTTTACCTGGGTACTGCCCTTGACATACTTGCCTTCATATGCATTCTTGACCTTTTTCATTCATGTCATCTATCTAACCTCCCATTTGGTTTAGTGCATCCTTCTACATACTTTCTATGGTGGTACTTTTCTTGACCACATTCAGACTATAAAGTTTCATCCTTATATTTGAGGCTTTTTCACTTTTCATTTTTCCATCATGTTTTAGGAATAGTGCAATGTTTTGTCTTTTTAAGCTTTCTACCACCCTTAACGAACTTGGGTCAAATCGCATACTAGTTGGCATTAGGGTTCTAGTTGTTGAACACCCCCAAGGACTTAATTGTTAAGACCAAACTTATTTCTCCTTGACACTTTTCTTTACACAGCTTCTTTTCCTCATTCTTTTCATCTTTTCTCATCTCAATTGATTTTTCTGTCTCAACCCTTCTTATCCTATTTTCACAATTTGAAACAATATTCTCCTAAACTTGTCCTCTTCTATCCTTGATGTAATGGTCATGTAATATGGGCAAAAAAGGGTTCTTTGTTGTAGGATGATGTCAAAGGAAGAAGGGTATAGGCTTATATTCTTGGTTTTGATGATGAAAGTGGCTTTGACTCAAATAAAGACAAGTATGTATGCTTATGTATATTATAAGGGTAGGCTTTGAAAGGCTCAATCTTCGAAAGTGGCTTATATCATTTCTGTTAGTGGTATTGCTTAGAATTTTGCCTTTCTTAGAATCCTATATGAGTTCTAAGACATTTGGAGATTTAATTATGATAAATCCCATAAAATGTCCTAATCTTACTTTAATTTGATTAGTATACTTTTGACGAGTTGATGTTGCTCGGGATTCATAATAACTAAACTGTTTAAAAAAACTGAATTACAAGTCTTATTTGTACCATCAATTTAATAAAATCTTCCTTATTCTTTAAGTTCAACATATTCATCATTATCTTAATAACTTTCTTCTTCGATTCATTTCATCCTACCTCAATTGATCTATCTAAAACCATTTGGTCCTTGGATAATTTTTACCATGCTATTTGACCAATTAAAAGTTCATTTAAATCAATCATTCAATGTAGAGATGTTTATTGAAGTATTTAAGTATAAGGCATCTGGTTACAAAGAAGAAAAATGGGAAGAACTACAGGGCAATTTATTTTATTCTTCTATCATGCCTATGGGAGGAATGCAGATTCACTAGTTCAAACTTGTAACTAGTTGTAGAAGGTGAGAACTTAAGAATCTGGACTTGTGGCTGCTTGGACCTACTACCTTCTACAATTTTGTTGAATGCATACCACTTCATGGAAAGGGCCATTTGCTTGATTAGATCATTTTGTCTACTTGATAGAATTCGGGGTTCTATGAGCTCACATTAGGTAGAGTACATTTTTATCAGGTTGTTGTTGATCATATCTAAGCTTTTAGTCCCACATTTTTCCCTATAGTTTAGGGATCCCTCCATTTCCTTATCCCTTTTCTATAGTAAGTCTTATTTCTTTTTATGTTCCTTGTCTGAGATACCCCGAAACCACATCGCCTTCTGCGCCAGTTCTTCTCTATGACATCTTCCAATTTCCTTCATGATTTTATTAGCTCACTATCCCTCGCCCAGAGCTGGATCCCGAGATGAAAGGCATCTTACGTTGCCCTGGGTTCTTCACTCGGTTCTCTTTCTCTTATTTCCAATATGCTCTTCCTCTTCGTCGGTTTCTTTAGGGCTTTCAGTTACGGTCTTATTTTAATATTTGCATCCATATATTCATCTCTTAGTTGGAGTTGGATCTGTAGTTGTTTTATCTCTCTCTTGCATTTCTCACCTCATTGTTTTGATATATCTATTAATTGACATTGTTACTTTGATGTTCGAGCTTCGGCTTGCTCTTGATGGGCTTGTCTCACATATGGGGAGAGGTTCAAAATTGGGCTTACACTTCGCTGCCTTTGTTGTTGCTCTAGAGCTTCACTCTTAAGTTGTATTTGATTAATTTCAATGTTCTCTTCCTCCTCTCTTACAACTTTTGCCTCTTTTTCCCTGCCTTTAATCTTAGGCCCTTAATTTGACTCACATCGATGTCGAGGTGAGATCTAGAGCGGTTCTTCTCCTCCAGTCTCCTTCTATACCACCTAAGATATAGAGCCTGGTGATCAGTGTTGGGTGTGGTATCAGTCCCTTGTAACCTCCTATGTAATAACTTAGAATTGAGTTTTCAATAATTTTTTCCAACACTGAACTTATAGCCCTTTAGGATGGCATACAACAACACAACTTGCTTCTCCCTGACCGTACACAAGTGCTTGGAAGGTAAAATGACTGAATAGAGGAAGTAAAACCACACATTTGCTTGTTTAGTCAATGTTCCTCTGCCGATGGACTCGTGTGGGTTTTTCTAGGGGCATTCCACTTTCCACACCATCAGTTAAGTACACAATCTTAAAAATCTGGTTCCTTCACCCGGTTCACGAACCGACCCATTCTTCATCTAGAAGATTGTAATTTTAGTCTATCTATACGGTGGAAAGGATGCTCCATTTCCCTCTAACGTACAATGTCATGTCCTTCATTCCCATTATATTAGCATAGAACTCCTTCACCACATCTACGAACCCAGGAGTCTTGTGCTCGTAAATAATGTCATCCTTGCTCTTGGCTTCTTTGAAGGAAATCAACTTGCTAAGTCTCTTTGTTTGCAATTTATCCCTAGGCGACATAAAACTACTACGAAACCTAATTAAACTTGCTTTTTCCCTTGCTTTCTACTAAAGCTTCTTTAGCTCCTCTCTTCCTCTTTCTAGTTTCTTCAACTGGTTGCACCACCTCTACCCTAGATTAAACCATTTCTCCTTCCTGCCCTATTTTTGCTTTAGTCATTCGGGTTGCTTCTTCCTCCCGTTCAGCATACTCCTCCATAATTTTGTTTTTTTAGATTAAGAGCGGAGTTCGACTGACTTCGAAATTGTTAGAAAAAGGTCTTTTAGGGATCTAAGGTTTTCGAAAGGAGGAGAAGAGATTTGGTGAAGAAAGATGAGTGGTTTGATGGTTTAATGAGGCAAGTGGCTTTTTAGGTTTCAAACATGATCTATTTATAGGCTCACTATTGGTTGTACCTTCATTAAATGTCGCGCTAAAAACTAGTCTAGGGTTTAATCCCTTTTTAATTTTATTTTATGACATGGAATGGTAATGTCATGACATATTTTAAGTGTAGTAAAACTGAGTCGGTCCTTTGTTGAGATGGAGCAAAAATTGTGCCCAACATCAAATGTGATATTCAGTTTACTTATGTCGCGATAATAGAGAAGTATTGTCGCGACATAAACTCCTGTAATATCGGGAGCTCTCAAGTATTCTTATGTATATAGTAAGTATGTCGCGACACAAAAATTTGATGCTCAAGTAAACCTATGTCGTGACATAAAAAAAATATATTGTAGCGACAATGGTTTTTCTTTTAAAGAAACAGGTTATTTCCAATTTGTCGCGACAAAAAATAGAATTGTATCATGACATAAAGAAACATGCTGACAGGGTTGAAAATAATGTCACGTGACAGAAGAGATAAATATCATGACATTCAACTAAAATTTTCCTAGAATTGCATAATTCATATTTTTCCATCAAGCCACATTAAAAGCAAGGTGTATTCACTCACACCAATAAGAACATACTTTTGAAAACTCATCTAATTATCAAAGAACCTCAATTGCAGTATGGTATCATATTTCATTTCTTCCTCAATACACATCAACGAAGATGATATTGAAAATTATACAAATAATGAGAACAAACAATGCTACTATTCATTTTATACCTAAATAAGTGCATTCCCCCAAACTTGACCATTAATTATCATTAAAGAGAAAAATGAGGGAAATGGAAATACGCCCCCTTGTAGCAATTTTTTGCATGTTTTAGTTTGAGAAAGTGTTCTTCCTAATAACATAAATTTCTAATTAAACCTTCCTTCATCACTGAAAAAAAAAAACAACACTTAAATTTCATATAAAGTGAAACTAAACTTCAAACACACAATTTTAACTTAAACCAAATTAACTGAAAATTAAGAATTTTCTTGGAGTTCTTTGATGATCTTAAACTCATCTAATTTTAATCCATTTTTTTTGCATGTTTTTAAAAGTTTCAACTCTATTTGTATGCCAAATTATAGAACATTCACCAACTTTGTGTTTTGTAGGTGTTAATTGAAAAAATAGAGAAAACAATCAGAAAATAAGCAAAAAAATGGAAGCATGTGAGTCTCTGTTGCGGCAGATTTAACGAGACCAGAAAAGAACTATGTCGCGGTAAGCCCGATTATATGTTACTGACTAAGTCGGAATAAACTTAGGGCATAAATAGAATCTTTGTTGCGACTAAGAGTTATATGTCATTACATTGTTAAAGAAGAATTGAAAGAAAAGCGTCGATAGTCCTTCCTTCTATGTGACAATGATCAAGCGAAGCGAGGAGAGTGTGTGTGACGATATTTCCTTTGTCAGCGACATAAAGATTGAAACCAGCCTGAGTGAACTATGCTGACAAAAAACGGGAGTTCTATTACAATAGAAAATGCTAAGAGTACAACATAAGTCAATTGAGACAAGTGTTTTTATGTTGCGACAAAGTTTTCAGAACAAAGCCAGCTCAAGGAGGAATTTCTATCGCAATAAAGAAAATCATGTCGTGACAAAACATTTAGAATTTACAACTAAGAGCAACAAAATCTTTGTCATGACAGATTATTTAATAGTGATAAACAAAACATGAAGGAGGTGAATTC